>JAOWBW010001124.1:0-72273 GCA_026119855.1 Campanula takesimana
TCAAACGCAAATACATAGGGACCCGATTATCACTTAAGCCCCAGCTCTCGCGATAAGCGTGAACCTATATTTCCAAACAAGCAAGGAGATGTTGGTAGTGGTGCCCTAGGCACGTTTAATAACGTTGTAATTGTTATCATTTATTTCATATCATAAAAGAGATGTTTGATTATTATTGTTGTTCATGTTTACTTATAATAATCCCCGTCGCTAGTACTTGTTAAGCACTAGTATAAAGGCTAAATGATCATGGGATGATCATGTTAGATTTATGGGTACTTGTTTTGGAACAGGTATTGGACATGACCCGCTCTATGAGATTTATGTCATGGTCTATGTCGAACATATATCTCATATTAGTTATGTCATTTGAATCCTTAGACATGAAGTTATTATAGTCTTCCACTTGATGAACATATGTTTGACATATTCAAACGCTACTTTTAACCGAGTAGTTATAAAGGTATGATTGGCATAATCAGATTCACGTAGGGAAGAATAATAAGCTAAATGGATTTGTCCCTCCACGGAGAGATGTCAAGCTTGGGCCCCTCGAAGGAATGATGTTATGAAATGTTCGGGCCGGACTCAAATGGATTGATTGGTTCAATAGCATTTGAATTATCAACATATTCAGAATCGAGAAAGTATTGAACCAAAATAAGTTGACTGTTTGACCATGACTTGTGTTCAATGACATCGTGGACAAAGGATTGTGACATATTCTAAGGAATGCGAACTTGTATCTAGTTATGCTATTTGGGTAGGTATGACGGTTTGCTAGAACCTAATCATATCTTATGGGATCATGATTGAGCCCATTGCCAACTTAGTATAATCCTAGAGGGTCACACACAATAGAACGAATCTTAAATAAGAGGACTATATTGGTATTTAGGGTCGGAGGACCTCCAAGGAATTTCTGGAAAGTTTTGGGCCTCCTGGTCACCAAGCGGGCGCTTGGGTTGCACCAGGCGGGCGCCTGAACAAGCCGGAAAAGGAATTGGACTTTCTTTCCAAACAAGCGGGCGCCTGGGTAGGACCAGGTGGGCGCCCCGTATGCCGACAGAAGACAATTCCTAATTCGATTAGGAAAGGTTTTTGGCACAAGTTACCTATTTGGAATAGGTCTTAATTGTGTATAAAAACCCCAATTCGGCCAGACCATATGGACTAGTGCTTTTGTGAGTCTCAAAGAGTTTGAGAGAGATTTTATTTTGTTCTAAGATATCCTTGATTGAGGAGCAAATAATTCACAAATGAATTCCATATAGTTCTTTATTAAATTGTGAAGTGTGTTTCATAATATTGGGTCTAGCAACCAAGATCAAAGAAGCTCCTTGATATTCGTTCGAAGTGTGGATTCGCTAGAGGGTGAAAAATCATCATCTTCAAAGTTCGTGTTCAAGCTTTGTGATCGTGATCAAGTCTTCGAATCTCCACCAAAGACAGAGAAATTTGATAGCCATCAAGGGTTAGTTTTTTTTCCTCTATTCATATTGTGTATTGATTAATCGTATGAACGGATCCATGGCTTTGGGTTTCTTAAAATTTAAATTGCTATATTCCGCTGCGCATGTCACATGGAAACCCAACAGTGGTATCAGAGCCCCGTTTATGTTGATTAATTCAATACTTGATCATGTTGTGTGTATGTAAATTGTTTATGTGCCAAGCATGATATGAATATTGGATTTATATGATGTTTATGTGTTTTGTGATTTTATGTGGTTTTTGTTTTTCCAACTTTAATCGCACGATTCAATCGCAATAAAATTATGGTGGATTCTGAATTATTTCGATTATTGATTTTGATTGGATCAAAGTTTTAATAATCGGGGAAAATAATTTTGAGACAAAATTTTCGAACTTTAAAAATTCTATACTACTCTGGCCATTCAAGCGGGCGCCTGGTCCTTTGCAGGCGGGCGCTCGGTGGTCAAGATTTGTTCTGATTTTGGTTAAATCTGAATATGGAATTCGATAAATTCGACAAAACCAGTAACATAGACCAGTCCAGACTTGTTGATCTGGATGGTTTGGGTAGTTGTTTGTGTGTGTATTTTGGGGTTTAATTTTCCTATTTGTTTTAGTCTTGTGATTCTAGATTGGTTCAAGTTTTGGATGCTAATCTGCGTTCATCGAGATTGTGTTTCCCAAAATTGATCGCAATCAAAGTTTCAAAGATAAAAACGAAGTTAGAATTATGAAGAGTTCATAATTGCTAAATTGAGAAACAAAGTTCTTGATTCAATGATTGGAGATCCATGTGGAATTGTGATGCAATTGGCCTACGTTCATCGAGACCATTTATGCTTAGTTTCGGCCACATGGACTACTTTCTTGGTTTCTTGAATTAGTGCGGGATTGTGGTTGCCTAATGGCTTAGTTCGATCGCACTTCTTGTTGTCTTGATTTGGAGATAATAACCAAAGTTGAAATAGTCTCATCCTCATAATTATAGAGAAACTAATGACACATAAATATCATGCTTAAATTAATGGGATTAATTTAGTGGCTAAACATGATGTGTAACATGTTTATATTATGTGCTCATAAATGTGCTATATGCTATATGTGAAGAACCTTCATAGAAAGTTTTAAGTCTTCATTGCCATGCCATGATTAAACACTTGTTTATACATGTGTAATTTTGATGTGGGTTCGCCTCCGCGAAGTGCATTGATTTTATTCATGTATGAGCAAGATGAGGTTCATTATTTAATGTGGGCTTGCCTCCGCAGGTGCGTTAAATTGAATGGTTCCTATACGTTTAAAATGGTTGGACTTAATTAGGCGTCAAAACAGTTTGGGCCTAGGCAAAAGATGAGATTAAACATGCTTTTTGAAATTGGATTTCTCAAAGAATCTCATAAAGGATCTAAGAATCATATGAGATATGATTGACATGATTGTCTACCTAATTAATTTATTTTTTGAGCGGTCCGCCTCCGTGGACTCAAAGTTAAATTAAAGTTGGATCTTAGCCCAATTAAATTATATTATACATTGGATGTATATGAAGGTTATATAATTTAGTGAGAGTATTTGTTTGGAAAATATTGTTTTATCTCTTTAATGAAAATCGTACTTATTAAATTTTAGAAATTTTGCATATTTGTAAATAATGACTAATAACACTCAATCAATGTCGTTGCGATCGATCCTTGAGAAGGATAAGCTCGAAGAGAATGGTACTAACTTTATGGATTGGATCCGTAGCATAAGAATCGTTCTTAGGCAAGAAGATAAGTTGTACATTCTCGATGGGCCTCTTCCTGCTGAAACCACCGCCTACTGCCTCTAGGGTAGAAAGAGACAATTACAAGAACATCGTAATGATTCTAGAGATGTAAGTTGTCTCATGCTTGCTGCTATGTGTTCAAAACTCCAACAAAGTTTGGAACATTTGGAAGCCTATGAGATAGGCGTGGAGTTGAGAACCATGTTTCAAGAGCAAGCTAGGCAAGAGAGGTACAAGACCATTGTTGCATTCACTACTAGTAAAATATAATGAGGGCAATAAGTGAGTCCTCACTTTCTTAAAATGAAAGGTTATGTAGAGCACCTTGAGAAACTTGGCTATCCAATCCCATTGGAGCTAGCCACGGATCTCATTCTTAATTCATTGCCTAAAAGTTATAATCAGTTTGTAATGATTATAACATGCATGGAATGGATAAGAATCTCTCTGAGTTGCATGGGATGCTCAAAACTGCAGAGATGAAAATTGTGGAGAAAGGTTCTCCCGTGCTCTGGTTCATGATGGGAAGAAGGCTAGTGCCAAAGGAAGGGTAAGAAAGTTGTAAAACCAAAATAAGAAAGGCAAAGGTTGCCAAGGCTTCTGAGGCAAAAACCCGATTCACAAAAGGATGCAATTTGTTTCCATTGTCAAGATTGGTCATTGGAAACGTAATTGCAAGGCTTTCTTGGAAGAGCAAAAGAAGAAAGAAGGCAGCAGGTTGCGTCGACTTCAGGTATCTATATGATAGAGTATTCTCCTTTCTACACTGATTCCTGGTATTGGATACCGGATGTGGTTCTCACATTTGTCTAAATGTGCAGGGACTAAAGAATAGGAGACTGCTTAAAGAAGGTGAAGTAGATCTACGCGTGGAAATGGAGCAAGAGTTGCTGCATTAGCCGTAGGGACTTATGAAGTCACCTTTACCTTCCGGATTAATTCTTGTTTTGAACAATTGTTATTATGTTCCGGATTTTAAGCAGAAATATTATTTCGATTTCTGGTTTGGATAATGAAGGTTTAAGTTTCTTATTGAGAATAAGAAATTTTCTATTTATTTAAATGATGTGCTTTATGGTATTGCTAATTCATTTATGGCCTTTATATCTTGGATGTCAAGAATGAAAATAATGACAATGTCTATCATGTAAATAAGAAATCTAAACCTAATGATGTAAATCATACTTATTTGTGGCATTGCCGTCTTGTCATATTAATGAGAAGCGTATCTCAAAGCTCCATGGGGACGGACTTTTAGGTTCATGTGACCTCGAGTCATATGACACTTGTGAGTCGTGTCTTCTTGGAAACATGACTAAGACACCTTTACCAAGTTTGGTGAAAGGGCAAGCGACTTATTGGGGTTGATACATTCGATGTAGCGGATCATTAAGTAGCAATGCTAGGGGAGGAATTCAATACTTCATAACCTTCACTGATGATTATAGTAGATTGGGTATGTTTACCTAATGAAACATAAAAGTGAAGCGTTGAGATATTTAGAATATTTCAAAATGAAGTAGAAAAACAACTTGGCAAAAGTATAAGGGCACTTCGATCAGATCGTGGTGGAGAATACTTGAGTCAAGAATTTGATGATCATCTAAAGAATTGTGGATAGTTTCACAATTGACTCCACCTGGAACACCACAATGAATGGTGTGTCTGAGAGGAGGATCCGACTTTGTTAGACATGGTTCGATCAATGATGAGTCAGTTGATCTTCCAATATCCTTTTGGGGTTACGCCTAGAACCGCTGCTTTCACACTAAATCGTGTTTCCAACTAAATCGGTTCAAAAGACTCCATATGAGATGTGGAGCGGAAAGAAGCCTTGTCTGTCTTTCATGAAGATTTGGGGTTGCGAAGCTTTTGTCAAAAGACTTGTCTCAGACAACTTGCACAAAAATCTGATAAATGTAATTTCGTGGGATATCCGAAGGAAACTAGAGGATATTACTTTTACAACCGTGAGGACAACAAAGTGTTTGTTGCCCGAACTGGTCTTTTCTAGAGAAAGAGTTTCTCTCCAAAGAAATCAGTGGGAGTAAAATAGATCTTGAAGAAATTCAAGACCCAGAAAATATCATTGAACAAATAGTGGAACAAGAACAAGAACCACAAGGAGTTGTGGAACCTGTTCAAATACACAAGCAACTCGCAGATCTAGTAGGTTACGATCCGAGCCCGAGAGATATGAATTTCTCGTAACGGATAGTAATGAGGTAGAAATCATTGAGAATGATGAACCGTCAACCTACCAAGAGGCGATGTCTTCTCCTGATTCGGACTAGTGGCTTGGAGCCATGGAATCTGAATTGCAATCCATGCAAGACAATCAAGTTTGGAATTTGATTGATGCGCCCGAAGGTGTAAAAAACCATAGGATGCAAATGGGTCTTCAAGAAGAAGACTGCATAGATGGGAAGGTGCATACTTACAAAGCTAGGCTTGTAGCGAAGGGTTATAGGCAAGTTCATGGTATTGACTATGATGAGACCTTTTCACCCGTAGCAATGATCAAGTCTATAAGAATTTTGCTTCCCATTGCCGCATATCATGACTATGAGATATGGTAGATGGACGTCAAAACCGCTTTCCTGAATGGAAAACTCCAAGAGGATGTGTATATGACACACCAGAAGGTTTTTAACAAGATTCTAAGGTATGCAAATTGCAGAGATCCATCTATAGATTGAAGCAAGCTTCTAGGAGTTGGAATCTCCGTTTTGATGAATCGGTCAAAGAGTTTGGTTTCATCATCAGAACGAAGATGAGCCTTGTGTATACAAGAAGATTAGTGGGAGCATAGTGCTATTCCTTATTTTATATGAGGATGACATATTGCTCATTGGAAACGACATTCCTACACTTCAGTCTGTGAAGACTTGGTTAGGAATGTGCTTCGCAATGAAAGATATGGGTGAAGCCGCATATATTCTTGGCATTAAGATCTATAGAGATAGATCAAGGAGGCTACTTGGTTTAAGCCAAAGTACATACATTGACAAGGTCATTAGAAGATTCCGTATGGAAAATTCTAAGAGAGGCCCTTGCCCGTGTTACATGGAGTTTCTCTAAGCAAGACTCAATGTCCTAAGACAAACGATGAGCGTGAGAAAATGAATGATGTTCCATATGCTTCGGAATTGGGTCCATCATGTATGCCTGATTTGTACTTGGCCGGATGTATCTTATGCTTTGAGCATGATAAGTAGATATCAATCCGACCCTGGCAAAATCACTGGATAGCTGTAAAAGCGATTCTTAAGTACTTGAGAAGAACTAAAGACTCGTTTTTAGTCTATGGAGGAATGGAAGATGATCTCATTGTAAATGCTTACACGGATGCAAGCTTCCAAACTGACAAAGATGATAGCCGATCGCAATCGGGATTTGTGTTTATGTTAAATGGTGGCTATAAGCTGGAAGAGTTCCAAGCAAAGTACAACCGCTGATTCTACAACAGAAGCTGAGTATATTGCTGCTCGGATGCTGCAAAGGAAGCTGTTTGGATTAAGAAGTTCATAACTGAACTTGAAGTGGTTCCTAGTATTGCTAATCCAATAGACCTTTATTGAAAAAATAATGGTGCTATTGCTCAAGCAAAGGAACCAAGAGCACATCAGAAATCCAAACACATACTTAGGCGTTTTCATATCATTCGAGAGATCGTTGATAGGGGAGACGTAAATATATGCAGAGTACCTACTGATGACAATGTTGCGGACCGCTAACAAAGGGACTTCCACAAGCTAAACATTATGGTCATGTTAGGTCCATGGGTATTAGATACATGGGAGATTGGGCCTAGGGCAAGTGGGAGATTGTTGGTAGTGGTGCCCTAGGCACGTTAATAAACGTTGTATTGTTATCATTTATTTCATATCAATAAAGAGATGTTTGATTATTATTGTTGTTCATGTTACTTATAATAATCTCCGTCCCTAGTACTTGTTAAGTACTAGTATAAAGGCTAAATGATCATGGGATGATCATGTTAGATTTATGGGTACTTGTTTGGAACAAGGTATTGGACATGACCCGCTCTATGAGATTTATGTCATGGTCTTGTCGAACATATATCTCATATAGTTATGTCATTTGAATCCTTAGACATGAAGTTATTATAGTCTTCCATTTGATGAACATTATGTTTGACATATTCAAACGCTACTTTTAACCGATTAGTTATAAAGGGTATGATTGGCATAATCAGATTCACGTAGGGAAGAATAATAAGCTAAATGGATTTTTTCCCTCCACGGAGAGATGTCAAGCTTGGGCCCCTCGAAGGAATGATGTTGATGAAATGTTCGGCCGGACTCAAATGGATTGATTGGATCAATAGCATATGAATTATCAAAATTTCAAAATCGAGAAAGTATTGAACCAAAACAAGTTGACTGTTTGACCATGACTTGTGTTCAATGACATCGTGGACAAAAGATTGTGACATATTCTAAAGGAATGCGAACTTGTATCTAGTTATGCTATTTGGGTAGGTATGACGGTTTGCTAGAACCTAATCATATCTTAGGGATCATGATTGAGCCCTTGCCAACTTAGTATAATCCTAGAGGGTCACACACAATAGAACGAATCTTAAATAAGAGGACTATATTGGTATTTAGGGTCGGAGGACCTCCAAGAATTTTCTGGAAAGTTCTGGGCCTCCTGGTCAACCAAGCGGGCGCTTGGGTTGCACCAGGCGGGCGCCTGAACAAGCCGGAAAGGAATTGGACTTTCTGTCCTGGGTAGGACAGGCGGGCGCCCGGTATAGCGACAGAATAATTCCTAATTCGATTAGGAAAGGTTTTTGGCACAAGTTACCTATTTGGAATAGGTCTTAATTGTGTATAAAAACCCCAATTCGGCCAGACCATATGGACTAGTGCTTTTGTGAGTCTCAAGAGTTTGAGAGAGATTTTATTTTATTCTAAGATATCCTTGATTGAGGAGCAAAATAATTCACAAATAAATTCCATATAGTTCTTTATTAAATTGTGGAAGTGTGTTTCATATATTGGTCTAGCAACCAAGATCAAAGAAGCTCCTTTTGATATTCGTTCGAAGTGTGGATACCGCTAGAGGGTGAAAATCATCATCTTCAAAGTTCGTGTTCAAGCTTTGTGATCGTGATCAAGTCTTCGAATCTCCACCAAAGACCAGAGAAAATTTGATAGCCATCAAGGTTAGTTTTTTTTCCTCTATTCATATTGTTGTATTTGATTTAATCGTATGAACGGATCCATGGCTTTGGGTTCTTAAAATTTTAATTGCTATATTCCGCTGCGCATGTCACATGGAAACCCAACAGGAGAACCACCAGCTGGACTCACACAAGAATGTACAAGTAGGTATTTACTTGAATTACGGGAGAAGAACTAATCCAAAAGTAGTGGACTAGCACAACAAGGAACATGCTTCAAGTAATCAAGAAGTCACCTTGTTATCAAGCAACTATATGCAATGTTTGCACACACACAACAAGAACATGTCTCATACAAGTTAGTGCTTGTTCATAGCACTTTCTAGTTCATTACCATACATATGTATTGGCATCAGTCATGTACAAGATTTTATTATCTTATATTCAAGTCTTAATCCAATTCTTTGGATGTTCAAGTCATGTACAAGATTTTATTGTCTTATACTTCAAGTTATAATTCCAATATTTGGACATTCAAGCATGTATAAGAGTTATACATTTACTCTTACAAAATCCTAATCCTATTCTTAGGATGTTCAAGTCTAAAACTTTGTTCTAATGCCCCTAAGGTGCACAATCATTGGTTTCAAGACAAGCATAACACATTAGTGCTTATTCCTAGCACTTACAAGACATAAAAAGAGTTATTACTCTTATACTTAAGTTCTCATTTGAGTTCTATAAGTGTTCATGTTCAAGACTAAGTTTTAATGCCCCAAAAGGTACATATACACTTGCTAGGACATCTTATACTAAGGCTCTATGCCTTAGGAGAGGTAAGCTTTCATTTCAATTTAGATTTAAAACACTTTTGTTGAAACAGGGGACTGGGGCGGGCCCCTACAATGGACCGGGCGGCCGCTCAATAGAGCACTTTTGAAACAAAACTTCTGATGAAATGGGCGGGCGCTCGAAGGACCACTAGGCGGGCGCCTGGTACAATTTTCAGTAAACACCAAATTTCTTTCCAGACTTAGAATTCTCCGTCCCAAGCGTAGGAGTAACTTTTTACTAACATATTACAATTCCTAGGAAGGCATAACAACTTATTTCAAGTTTCTTTCTTACTTTTACCCAGTAGGATATACTCCCTTTGTCCCAAAATTACAAGTATCATAAAATTTGCCCCTAACACGAAATTAACAATCACAAGTATCAGAAATAATATTATGAATGTTATTACAAGCAAGGGGCGCTAATAACTTACTAGTCCGAAATCAAGTTTACCCAAATAAATTTCTGTTCGGCCTGGAACGCTCTATTCAACGCCACGAATATTTATCCGGGATCAGAATCAAGAACGGAGGGATAATTAAGCTCGAGCTGTCGAGAATAGGGTAAAACTCTAACCCTAACTTTTCTTTTTCACAGAAGAGCGTAAGAAGTTTGAGAATAATCATTCCCCAGGCAAATTTCAAGAAGAAGATATACATTCAACTTTCCAAGAATGACACCTAGGCCCCTTAAGTTTCACTTTTAACAAAAAGGCCCCTAAAGTCAAATTTTCACAATGACCCAAAAGTCAAAACTAGACATTTAATCACCTTAATATTTTAAAGCAGTTAAGAAATTAACCCAAGTAAAACTAACACATAATGCAAGTTCAAGAATTTAACAAGTAAGTCAAATATTTAACAAGAAATAGGATGGCGTTACATATAAATACCTCATCTTTTTACCTTAGAAAAGGACTTTGGACTTGAATTTTCTCTACACTTACACTGAGTTAAACACCTATTTTGGTCCTTAACCTATTGATATTGTTTTCCTTTTGATCCTTAACCTATTTTGGTTTTCCTTTTGGTCCTTGCTGTACCTAGGTGCAGGATAAAGTGGTCCTTAACCTATTTTAGTTTTCCTTTTGGTCCTTGATGTACCTATTTGCAGGACAAAGTGGTCCTTGACCTATTTTGGTTTTCCTTTCGGTCAACAAGCCATGTCGACGATTTTAAGGACCACTTTGTCTGGCAAATAGGTACATCAAGGACCAAAAGGAAACTAAAATAGGTTAAGGACCACTTTTCGTGCAACTAGGTACATCAAGGAAAAAAGGAAAACCAAATAGGTTAAGACCAAAAGGAAAACAATCAATAGGTTAAGGACCAAATAGGTGCTTAACTCACACTTACACTATATACAATTCTCTCAAGAATTCTTCCTACAATATTTCTAGCAACAAGACTCTACACAAAATTGTTCCATAACAATTTCTCTACAACAAACATCATTTCCCCACCAAGTTTAAGGTCCTCTTTCTTAAGGTACAACTTTACCTTTCTTCTTCTATTTTACATGTCTTCTTAATGTATGCAATCCCCATCAAATGGGACATGACCACTTTATTATATTAAAGTTGGTTAAGGTATCTCCCTACATTCTAACTCTACTTAATTTCCCCATTTTATATTAATGTAATTGCTGGCATAGTTATTACATGTAATTTTTAAGCATAACTCAATATAAAGAATTTCCCTTTTCTTTCCCTTGTAATTGTTAGCACATTTCTCATATTATTAGAAGGACTTTTTAGCATTAGAACACCTTTAGTAGAAGATCGGCTTAAGCCGGGCGGAGTGGGTGTTTAAGTACTTCCCACTCCGTAACCTAACCCCCGAACCCTTCTCTCCCGAATCTTTGGTTTCGTAACATAAATTAGGCTATTCTTAGGTTTTTCTTATGTTCCCTTAATAACATAGGTGGCGACTCTAAAAAATAAAACCAATTAGACATCCTAGGATCCTCCACCGCTCTAGCCAAGTAGTGGGCTTTCCCGGTGTATCTACGAACTAATAAATGATCTTCGGGTATGTCGCTAGTTTGCGATCTTGAGAAGAGGTGCTTGCCGCAGAAGCGATGGGATTTCTTGCTATGACCCTACCGGATCGAGTTATCATGTTGACGCTCCCATTTTACTACTTTTCCTATTCTCTAAGACTTCCCTCATTATCTCATCATAAGTCACAACGTACTAAGAATTAGCAATTTCATTCATATCATTGGAGCCCTCATTCACAATGGTATTGAATGAGTGGTCTCCTCACCCTCACCTATCTCTATTACATGAACCTCACCCTAACTAGGAAATATGAACTCCTTTTTGTCGATGAGGTCTTGAACAATGTTGCGGATGCTGAAGCATTCTTCGGTAACATGGCAACTATGTTGATGATAGTCACACCACTTTGATGAGAATGGTTTGGCGGTAATCATCTTGAGCTTGTACCCTTGGAGAGGGGTAATTTGTCCTTTGGCCTTGAGGGCCTAAAAAGATTCGGTTAAAGTCATGCCTTGAAGAGGAGTGTAGACACGGTCACTTTGGAACTTCTTGCCTTGGGGCGGTGGGACTTTCTTGTAGTTCACCTTATCGGTAGTGACGGCATTGACAAATGCCTCTTTTGTTGAGTTAGAGGCGGCCTTGTAGCGGAAACTAGGAGTGGTTTTCTTGATCTCCTTGAGCAAATCATCAATTCGGACCCCCGCCTCAAACATTTGAGCAAAATCTGAGTAGCAAGCCCCACTTAAGTGGTTGCGGAGATTAATCTTGAGACACTTGAGGAAGATGTCCATTTTCTCTCTTGTGTGTGCCTCTCCACTATTTCGGTGAGCTTGTCATTCCTCTCCTTGTGAAGTCAATAAAAGACTCATTGTCCCGTTGGTGGTGTTCTCGAGCTCTTTCTTTTTCGGGCGGTGAGTGGTGTTGCCTTTATATTGACTTTTGAAGGCAAGAATGACGGCATCCCAATCAAGACAGATGGCAAGTGGGAGAGTTGCATACCAATCTTTTGCGGCTCCCTCGAGATTAAGAGGGAAACATTGTGCCATAACCTTTGGAGATACCTTTTTCAGAACCATAGCCCATATGTAAGTTTCAATGTGGGCCATTGGGAAAGATTTGCCTTGAACTTGCTGATGTCGGGCATTTAGAACTTGTCGGGGAGAGCGGCCATCGTGCTCATGAGAATTGATGACTGATAATGGCTTGTGTCGGAGCCTTTCCCCAAGTTGAGACCGTTGAAGCATTGGTCGATGTAGGCCATGATTGAGTCGACCATCTTGTGATCTTTGTTCTCAGTGCTTGGTTCCCCCTTTTTCTTGTTGCGGGTACTGGCATATGGGCTTTCAAACAACCCTTGGTCCGCTCAGATTCCCCGATGTCATCCTATTCTTTGCCCTTGGAAAGCTTGGTGAGATTAGCCTTCATTTGGTCCATTTCGGCTTCATGAGCCTCCCTTTGATTGTCAAGGTGGGCTTGCCAGAAATCATCTTTGTTTTGAGCCTCCTTGTTGAGGGTGGAGATTTGCTCTTGGAGATTTTGGACCAATGCTGAGAGTTGCTCAAGGGACATGGTGTTGTTGGTGTTGAAGTCGTTTGTAGAAGGACCGGCCATTGAGTTGGAGTTGTTGGAGTGATCATTCACGAACTAACCGGTTTGCTGAGTCTCGGTAGATGCGGTAAGTACCAATCAGAACTAAATTGAAGAAGAGGCCCTTGTCAGTCTTGAGTAACACTTTCGGTCCATGAAGAGGCTTGAACACACAGTGGGCACACGACTCAAACTACATAAAGAAAAATGGTTTTTTTATTAAAAGTCGGAGGGACGGAGTCCCTTTTGGGATTTCTAAAAAAATAGTTGAATCGTCACACTAGTATATAGACCTTCTCGTGGTCCCATATACTCATTGGATTCCACCACGTTTCTGAATCCTACATATGACGGGATTAAACTAAATTAATGTAGTAAAGCATACATACGGGGATGGATTTTTATTTTTCCATAATAACCACTTGCTTCTCTTGGAAACGGCATATATGTTTTGAAAACATTAATTTATGGAAATCTCGACACATGAAAACTGACTTGGACACGGAGTGTTAGACCCTAACTAGAATGTGTTGGCTTGTGCTCGGCTAAAGAGAGGCTTAAAGGCCACCCCCGACATGTAATCATGAACTATGCCACGGGCTGAGGTTTACCGCTTCAGAAGAGTCAAGGTCGGGTGGAGCTTGAAACTTCCTAGGACGGGCCTCGACGGGTTTGGGGTTATGAACTTGTGTGACTCGATAGTGAGCAATTGATAGGAATTTTGTGCACGTAGTGTGAGGTCCAACAAGTGACAATTTTTTTTTGAAAAGCACATAATTTATAACTTTCGAATCACCCGTGTGACCGATAAAAAACATAAAAAAAAAGGTCAAGAGGTCCAGGTCAGTTCTGATGCAGGCAACTGTACCCACACCCCATCATTCTGTTCTGTTCTGGGAACCTGTTCATGTTTTGGAAAACTGCCAGAAGCGCGCGCTTCTGGCCTGTGATGTGGGATGCGGGTGCTTTGCACCTAGTAGCTGAGAGGCGCCCGCTTCTGGGTAAACCTGTCAGACACTTGGACTCAGGGGATTGCCCTAGTCCAGAACATATATTTGAACCCTGTAGAAATGATTAGCACAGCAAAGGAAGAATAGGAACAACACATGGGAGGCGGGCGATTCTGGTTACTAATGTGACACGCGCGCGCCTTAGGCCAAGAAGGCCGGATGCGCATGCTTCCCACCATCAGGAACCAGAATGCCCATAAAGATGTAGATTACGAACAAAATGCAAGTTTAACCCTCAAACATCACCAGCGGAGTCTCCACTGTAGATACCCCGGGAGGAGCCCCCACTCGCTTGGCTAGAGCGGCCGGTGATCCTAGGATGTCTATTCGATTTTAGATTGTAGAGTTGCCACCTATGTTATTAAGGGAAGATAAGAAAAACCTAATATAGCCTAATTTTGTTACGAAAACCAGAGATTCGTGTATTGAGGTTTAGGGGTTTAGGTTACGAAATGGGAAGTAATTAAACACCCATTTCGCCCAACTAAAGTTGCTCTTGTTTGTTCATAATCTACATAAAAAAAAAGATGTGTTCTTCCTATTCTTTGAAAATGACATTTAAGGGGTTAAAAGATGGGGTTGAATATGGGGAGATAACTCCTTGGCCAACTTCAATGGAATGAAGTGGCATTTGGTGTCATGTCCAAAATGGTTTGGGTGATTGGACACTTTGATAAAACAAAAGAAGAAGAATAGAGATGAAGTAGAGAGAAGAGAGAAGGGTAATATTTACCTAAACTTAAAGTAGCCTCAAGTACTTCTTTGGAGAATACCTTGAAAATGCCTTTTAAAAGTGTTGGTGTATAATTTTCTTATTCCAAAAAATCCCTCTTTCAATGGTGAAGAAGAGTGGGTTTTATAGGTAGAAATGAGTTGTTTTTGGTGCCAAAACGAAGTCACAAAGAGGGAATTCCCAGGCAAAATCATGTAAATTGAGCAAGGGAGGGATTCTTGGACATAATCTGTAACTGACGCCCAGATGCGCACGCCTCCGTCCTATGGAGGCGGAAGGCGCACGTGTCTGACCTATGGAGGCGGAGGCGCGCGACTTTGAAAAGGCTTTTTTGACAGAATGGACTAGAAAGTCAGAACTGTTATTCAGTTTAGTCCCTGATCTTAATGAAGTTAATCAGGAACTTAACAAAAGTAACAGAAACTAATGAAAAACACATAAAACAAAAGAAACACAAATCAAATGTGCAATCGGAATGAGCGGTCTAAGGCGGGGTGTCTACAGTGACCCAATAGGATTATACTAAGTTGGCAACGAGTCCGAACAATTCAGAACCCGTAAGTCATAAGCGGACTCTAGCAAGCCATTATGACTACCCAATTAGTATAACTTTGAAAGTCCAAAGTTACCTTAATAGAACATATCAAAATCCCTTTGCCACGCGATATCATATTGGACATAAGTCATGGCCCACGTCAACTTATGTTGTCCAATGCTTTCTCGATCCCGAGTAGATTGATATGAGAAAATAACATTGGACACATCAATTCATTAGGGTATGGCCATACACTATCATCAATCTCACTCATCGAGTGGCCAAGCAGATATCTCTCTTGAGAGAGGGACAAATCCCATTTTCACATATCATTCTTCCCTACAAGAATCCGATTATGCCAATCATAGCCTTTGACCATGACATAAATCTCATAATGGGTCTATCCAGTACCTTGGTCTCCAACAAGTACCCATAAGTTTAATCGCATCCTATGCACCATAATCATCATATGATTATCCATTAAACTCATGCTAGCCCTTCATAAGTTCTAGGGACAATGATTATCATAATAAACATGCAAAAGATATAATATTTGGGTTTGTTATCTCTATAACTATGAAGCTATGATGTAATGCATAGGCCTTTCTCAAGGGCATATGGCATAATATCCAATAACAACATGTTCCAACGAGGATCACTCAGAGCCCATATCAGTGGATGCGCACCATGCTGCCGGCACACCCGCTCGCCCAAATACATGGCATCACCAGTCAGCCCCACCAAGAAGCATCTCGAGGCTGTGAAATCCTGAGCAGGCCCAGTCCAGCTAAGACTCTCTCTGACCAAGGGAAGAGATAGAAATCCTCATGAAGTAGCCCCCGTAGCTTCACTACAAAGATCTTTAAATCAGGCGTCTTCCGTGCCTTGCCGCGACCCTCAGAACCGTTCCCCTTTGCCCAGAACCACATCACTGGGACCTCCTTCTCACCGTGTATGCCAAAAGGGGTAATGTGGAAGATCTCGTAAATCCACACCTGTGGAAAGCATAAATTCAGTCTAACAATTCTAAACGAAGGAGAGACATGGAATAAAAAGAGTAGTCAGGAAATACCTTAAAGGCGAACGGAAAACAGTCTAAAGATGAGGTGCTGGACCTCGAACAAACATCTAAGGCTCTGTACATCTCTGCATACCAACTCCGCCCAAAGACACCTGGCTCGCGTAATCCAAGTTGGCCAAGGTACCCAACAAGGAGAACCGACAGAAAGTACCGGAACAGGGAAACAAAGTATGCGTCAGGCTATACCACAGAATAGCCCGCACTAAGCAATCAACATCGCTGACTCCCTCTATAAAGCCCTGAATAGCTCCCTCGAGAAATATCCTCAATCAGCCCGCCTCAAAGCCGTGACCCTTCACACCACGTCCTAGGTGCATACCGAGCAACTCAGCCTGATAATGAGGGTCCTCAGCCAAATCCTCGTCAAAGGAAAAGGTTATATTAATTATTTAGAGTTTGTGTAGTTAGTGGAGGAGGGGGTCTAAGTGTAAGTTTTTGAAAATAATTCATCATCTCCCTACTCCCTCTCTTTCACCCTCACACTCCATCTCCCATTCCCAGCATACTCTCTCTCTCTCTCTCTCCTTGGTTATTTGGTAAGTTTTCTTCTCTCCCTTCTCTCTTCAATCTAGCTATATTCCCCTCATTATCTCTCATTTCTCATAAACTTGAAACATGTTTAGATCGTCGATAGAATCGTAGGAAGCTAAGAAATTTCGAGTTCCGTCACCTTTGAGAAATCCGGGTAAGTTGCTTTCCCCCATTTATATGCTAAAATTGTTCATCCCCATTTTGTATGATGATATATGAAGCTTTGAAGTGGTTATTTGATGATTTGTGAAGGTTTAGAATTTATTTGGAATTTATTGTTATTTTGGGTGATTTTTGTGATAAATCAAATGTGGGGATTGAAATCTTTTTTGGGTTATTAGATGGTGTTGTTTAGTTCCCTTACAAGCTTGTATGGCGTTTTGGTACATTACTACCCTCATTGGAAGTGTTGATTTTGATAATGCTTGAAATGGTTTGGAAAAAAATGGAAGAACCCAGCTGATTCTCTGCCCAGCCCGTCGACCAGGCGCCCGCCCGGGCTTATCCAGGCGCCCGCCTACCTGGATTTTCCTGCGGCCAAACCTTCTGGGCAAATGAGCGCCCGCCCGACCCCTACCGCGCGCCCGCCCGCCCCCCCTTGTTCTGGAAAATCTACCTTTTGCTTGTTTAAGACTAGGTGGCTTCCTAGTTTATATTTTATTCTTCTAATTAACCTAAGTTAATAGCGTGGAACACTTTATTAATTGGAATTGGACCCTTTGTGAATAAATATGTTATGAAATTTGATTAAGTATCGTTTTGGGAATGTTAGACATCTTTGATGTGTTGTTTGGATTGGTTTACCTTTGTGGTGATTTATTTGGAATGGTTCCCTACTTTGGAATCATTAGTTGTTTATCGTGCTAGTATTTTATTACTTAGCCTTTACTTGAAAGTCCAGCTGGTATTTGTGTCGTGTTGGGCGATGCGAAGCATTATGATGGCACAAGCCAAGTCCATTATGATGTTGACCATTGTTTTGCCCCATTATTCCCCTCCTCCAGATTGGCCTTGGATGTGAGATGAGCTAGCCCCTTTGTGAGAATTTTAGCTATTGGTTTTGGGCTTTGACTGTGTGTCACTGTCCCCTTATTATTATTGGTTCCGGTACCGGGGGTTTTCTCTTCAGCTTTCATGCTACTATGAAGATGTTGATTGTTGATTATTGAAGCTGCGCAGCGACCTTTATTTGGTTCTATCAGTTGGGAAACCTTGGCTAATATCATTTGTTACTTGTTTATTTCTGCTGCTATCTGTTAATTGATAAATGCTATGTGCTAAGTGATATTTATTATTGTTTATTGCTTATTGCATCATAGCATGTCATGTAGTTGCATTAGTAACTTATTGAGATTTATCTCACCCCCTTTTCTTTTATCTTTGTTTTTCCTTAACCCCCCCCCCAGGAGGAAAGGATTAGACTTGCTGATCACGAGGAGGATGTCGCGAGGGTTGAGTTTTTTGGGCAAGTTGTTATTGGTGGGTTTACATTACATAAATGTGTAACCATTTTGGGAATAGTTGTACCAAACTTGACGTCATTAAGAATTGTACATTTTATTATTTTGGGTGTAAGCTTATGGAGCTTACACTAGTCCTTTTTCTTGTTGTTCAGTTGGATCTCAAAACTTTGTGTTGTCATCTTTTGGTATAAAAGGAAATTTTTATCTTCATTATTTTAGAGTTTATTGTTTAAGTCGACGTCCAGCTCGCGTACTCCGGCCCGCGGGGTCGGGTCGCGACAGTTGGTATCAGAGCTATGGTTTAGCTCTAAGTATAAGTCTAGGTAGACTAGTATGACCTAGGAGGGTAGTTGTGTTCGGAGTGAGTAACGGTTGATGTTTTATGCAGGTAATTTTTCCCAATGACTAGAAGAAGGGCATGCGAAAGTTCTAGTGGGACTCAGGTTCAGAATGACCTAAGGAAGAGAATCGTGCCATGTTTCAGGGCATGTTTGAGGCAGTCATGAAGGCCATTCATGACCAAGGGCCAAGAGAGGAGCATGTGGCACCTCCGCGATACGGGTTGGGACAATTTCTGAAATTAAAAGCAAGGGAGTTCAATGGCGAGCCCGATGTGAAGAAGGCCGAACTATGGATTGAGTCTATGGAGAAAATTTATGATGTGTTTGGGTGCACGGACGAGGATAGGGTCCGGTTTCCGGCTTATAAATTGGTTGGGGCCGCGGAACACTGGTGGAAGACACTCAAAGCTAGTTGGGATGCCACTCTTGTCCCTTATTCTTGGGAATTGTTCGTACGGAAGTTCAAGGAGCATTTCATCCCTCTAGTTGACCAGAACCGTAAGGATATCGAGTTTCTAAGCTTGGAGCAAGGCTTGTCAACGGTAGCGCAGTACTCGGCTAAGTTCACAGAATTAGCCCAGTATTGTGACTATCTTGTGAGGACCGAAGAACAGAAAGCTATGAGATTCATCCGGGGTTTGAAGACTTCTATCCGGACTCAGCTTATAGCCCAGCGGATTCAAACCTATCAGGATGCGGTGGACCGAGCCTACTTGATAGGGCAAGATATAGGGGAGCACAAGAAGAAGGTTGAGGTGACTAACACAAGCAAGCAGGGAGGGCAGAGCAAGCCACAGACCCGTTCAGATAACCGAGGTAAATTTTGGGGGACAATCTCAGTCCCGAGGGCAACCAATCCCAAGGAACCCGGGCACTACTGCCGAGAACCAAGGGGACCAACATAGGAGACTTTGTTCCTATTGCCAAAGGGAAGGTCATTCAGAGGACCGGTGTTGGAAGAAACAGGGCAAGTGTACCAATTGTGGTCAAATGGGGCATTTTGCAAGGGATTGTATTAGAGGCAGGGGTCAACCATCTGGGGTAGGGGCTGGTGCTCCACAGGGTCAGAAAAGAGATGCTGCGGGGAAGCCCAAGGTCCAAGGAAGGGTATTTGCCATGAATCAACAACAAGCTACCGATAATCCTTCTGTTATTGGAGGTATTGTTTCTGTGTCTAATGTGAGCACTCGTGCGTTAGTAGATCCAGGATCATCACATTCTTACATATCTGTGCAATTTGCTTCTTTGCTAAATGCTGCATTTGAGTCTTTACCTTATGTGCTAGAGGTGTCGACCCCTATAGGAGAATGTTTGGTGACCGATAGGGTATTTCGTGCTTGTAATGTGCTTATATGTGGTCGTGTCTTGTGTGCGGACTTGGTAGTCCTTCCGATTCAAGACTTTGATGTTATTTTGAGTATGGATTGGTTGAGCAAGTTTCATGCTTCTGTTGATTGTCGTAAGAAAGTTGTTACTTTTTCTATTCCCAATATGCCTAAATTTGTTTTTGAGGCTATGCCTTTGGGTAGGAATATTCGTATCATTTCTTATGTGAAAGCTAGGAGATTGTTGCATCGTGGTTGTGAGGGGTACTTGGCTAGTGTGCTTGATACTAGGAAAGAATCCCCTAGTTTGGAGAGTGTTCGGGTAGTTAGAGAATTTCCCGATGTTTTCTCTTCTGAATATGATATGCCTCCCGATCGTGAGATAGAGTTTTGTATAGACCTTTTGCCGGGTACGGCTCCGATTTCAAAGGCACCGTATAGATTGGCTCCCGCAGAGTTAAAGGAACTAAAGGTTCAGTTGCAAGAGTTGCTTGATCGAGGGTTTATCCGCCCTAGTGTTTCCCCGTGGGGAGCACCGGTTTTGTTTGTGCGGAAGAAAGACGGTTCTTTGAGATTGTGTATTGATTACCGAAAGTTGAATCAGGTTACAGTGAAGAACAAGTATCCTCTACCTCACATTGATGATTTATTTGATCAGCTTCAAGGGTCCGTGGTGTTTTCTAAACTTGATTTGAGGAGTGGGTACCATCAGTTGAAGATTCGATCGGAGGATATTCCGAAGACTGCCTTTCGCACTCGTTATGGTCATTACGAGTTCTTGGTTATGCCGTTTGGGTTGACTAACGCGCCTGCCGTATTTATGGATTTGATGAATCGGGTTTTCCATCCTTATTTTGATTCGTTCGTGGTGGTCTTCATCGACGACATTCTTTTCTACTCTAAATCTCGAGAGGAGCACGAGCAACACTTGAGGACAGTTTTATCCATTCTTGCGAGGGAGCAGTTGTTTGCAAAGTTTGGTAAATGCGAATTTTGGCTCGAGAAGGTTTCATTTCTGGGTCATGTTATTTCTAAAGATGGGATTTCTGTGGATCCTTCAAAGATAGAAGCCATAGTGGATTGGAAGAGACCCGAGACAGTGACCGAGATCAGAAGTTTTTTGGGCTTAGCCGGGTATTACAGAAGGTTTATAGAAGGGTTTTCAAGGATTGCTACTCCGATGACTCAGTTGACCCGGAAGGATGTACAGTTTGTGTGGGGTGAAAAATTTCAAAGTAGCTTTGATGAATTAAAGAAGAGATGAACTACGGCTCCTATTCTAGCGTTACCAAATGGAAATGACGACTTAGTGATTTACAGTGATGCTTCGAAAGAGGGTTTGGGTTGTGTTTTGATGCAGAATGGGAAAGTAATTGATTATGCTTCGAGGAAGTTGACCCCTAGTGAACAGAATTACCCTACTCATGATATGGAGTTGGCTGCGATAGTCTTTGCGTTGCATAAGTGGAAGCATTACCTTTACGGAGCGAAGTTTCATATTTTTACCGATCACAAGAGTTTGAAATACCTCTTCTCTCAAAAGGAATTGAACAACCAGCAGCGTTGATGGATGGAACTTTTGAAGGACTATGATTGTAAGATATCCTATCATCCCGAGAAAGAAAATGTTGTAGCCGATGCGATTAGTAGAAAATCTTATGTGGCTTCGATGATGGTTCGAGAGTGGAAAATGCTTGAGGATGCTCGAGATTGGCGTCCTCAAGAGTCGAAACGTGGAGCTATTTTTGCGAACCTTAATGTATTTCCCACATTAATTCAACAAATCAAGGATACTCAGAAGGATGACCCAGAGTTGAAGAAGATTATGGATAATGCTCGGGATAGACAGTGTGTGGAATTCCAGCTTGACTCCGAGGGAGTGTTGACTTACCGTACCAGATTGTGTGTGCCGAATATCGGTGGGATTAAACAGCGAGTTCTTGATGAGGGTCACAAATCCCGGTATACCATTCATCCCGGGAGTACGAAGATGTATCAGGATTTAAAACAACAATTTTGGTGGATTAACATGAAGAGGGAGATTGCAGATTATGTATCGAAGTGTTTGACCTGTCAACAAGTCAAAGCAGAGCATCTGTCACGACCCGAAATATAGGCTCTATTTTATTAGTCATAAATAATTATTTATTTATTTATTTGCTTGTTTATTTATTTAAATTATTATTTATCTAAATAATTATGTGTGCATTTTATGTTTCATATTTATGCCTAGCATTTTAATTGAGTCATTTGGGTTAGTGTGGTATTGTTGGGTCTTTGTGTAAGTTTTTAAATTACTCCTACCCTCTCCCTACACCTCCTTCTCCCTCTTACACTCCATCTCCCTCACCCTACTCCCTCCCATTCCCAGCACAACTCTCTCTCTCTCCAAGTATTGGTAAGTTTTCTTTCTTGTTCTTCTCTCTTAATTTCCTTCCTCTTCCTCTCATCTTCTCTCATTTCTTAAAACGTGAAATGTGTTTAGATCGTCGATAGGATCGTAGGAAGCCAAAAAGAATTGAATTCCGTCAACTTTCATTATTTTCAAGTAAGTTACTTTTCCCCCATTTTTTATGCAATGTTCATATCATGTTTATATGATGTTTGATGTGTTATATTTGAAGTTTGGTTGGGTTTTGAATTTATTTTGAATTTATGTGAGTTCTTGGGTAAAAAATGGTGAAATCTTGAATGTGGGGATTTGGTGTTGGTTTGGATGATTAAAGGGTGTTATTTAGGTTCCCTTTAGGTTGGATGTTGTTTAGGAGCTTTAGAAATGTATTGGGAAGCTTTGATTTTGATAACTTAAGTGAAGGATTGTGTTTTGGCCGAAAATGGCATTTACCCAGCTATGTTCTTGGCCAACCCGTAGACCAGGCGCCCACCCGCCTTGACCCGAGCGCCCGCCTGCCCCTTGTTTTCCAGCGACCCAAACCTACTGGCCAAACAGGCGCCCTCCTGCCTATGCCCAGGTGCCCGCCCGCCCGCCTGCTTGAAAATTGCCCTTTTTGCTTGTTTAAACTAAATGGCTTAACTAGTTTAGGTTTAATCCTTCTAATTAACTTAAGATAACACCGTGGAACACTTTATTGATTGGATTTGATTCTTTTGTGAATAAATACGATTTGGAATTTGATTAAGTATCATTTTGGGAATGTGGTTGATCTTTGATGTGCGGTTTGCATTGGTTTACCTTTGTGGTGATTTAATTGGATTGGTTCCCTACTTTGGAACCTTAAGTTGGTCATTCATGCTAAATTATTATTACTTAGCATTTAATTAGAAGCCCAGCTGGCATAATTGTTGCATCGGGCGATGGGAAGGATTATAATGGCAAAGCCAAGTCCATTATAATGTTGACCATTGTTTTGCCCTTACTATACCCCTTTTCCAGATTGGCCTTGGAAAGGATAAGTTAGCGTTCCTTTGTGAATGTATCTATCTAGCGGGCATGACTTTGTGTTATGGTCCTTGTCCTTTGTGACACTTTTATGGTTATTGGTTCCGGTACCGGGGTTTTCTCTTCGGCTTTCATGCTATTGTGAAGATGACGATTGTTGATTATTGAAGCTGCGCAGCGATCCTTTATTTGGATGTTCCGGTTTGGAAAACCTTGGCTATATCCTTTGTTATGTGTTTATTTCCGCTGCTATCTGTTATGTGATAAATGCTATGTGCTATGTGATATTTATTATTGCTTATTGTATATTGCATCATAGCATGTCATGTAGTTGCATTAGTAACTTATTGAGATTTATCTAACCCCCTTTCTTTTATCTTTGTTTTTCCTTAACCCCCCCCCCAGGTGCTAAGGATTAGTCTCGCTGATCACGAGAAAGAGGATGTCGAGTGTGGATCCATTCTTTTGGGGAAGGTTGATACAGGTTGGTTTACATTATGTAAATGTGTAACCATTCTGGGATAGTTGTACCAAACAATGACGTCGTTAAGAATTGTATATTTGTATTTTGTTGTGCATAAACTTGTGGAGGTTTATGATAGTTATAATTGGTTTTTGTCAAACTTGGTTTTGTAAAACTTTGGATTATCACCTTTTGGTATTAAATGGAATTTTTAACCTTGGTATTTCATAGTTTTGGTTTTAGAGTCGATGTCCAGATCGCGGTCTCGGGCCCGCGGGGTCCGGGGGCACGACAGTTAATATCAGAGCTATGGCATTAGCTCTAGGTATAAGTCTAGGTGGATTAGTATGACCTAGGTGGGTAGTAGTGTGCGGAGTGATTAACGGTTGATGTTTTATGCAGGTACTTGTTACAATGGTTCGTAGAAGGAGTGGTGAAGGTAGTACCGGTAATGCAAATCAGAATGATACAAGGGATGAAGCACGTGCTATGTTTCAAGGCATGTTCGAGGCGGCCATGAAGGCCATACATGATCAAGGTACGAGGGTAGAACAAGCACCACCCCGCTATGGATTGGAGCAATTTCTGAAGTTGAAACCGGTTGAATTCAATGGGGAACCCGATGTAAGGAAAGCTGAGTTGTGGATTGAGTCGATGGAGAAGATTTATGATGTATTTGGGTGTTCGGATGAGGATAAGGTCCGGTTCGCAGCTTACAAACTTGTGGGAGCCGCCGAGCATTGGTGGAAAGGTATTAAAGCTACTTGGGATGATACTCACACGGTGTATGCGTGGGAGTTGTTTGTGCGCAAATTCAAGGAGCATTTCATTCCGGTTGTTGATCAAAATCGAAAGGAGATCGAGCTACTCAACCTGGAGCAAGGTGTGTTGTCTATAGCACAATACTCGGCTAAGTTCATAGAATTAGCCCGGTATTGCGACTATTTGGTGAGGACCGAGGAACAAAAAGCTATGAGGTTTATTCAGGGATTGAAGACCTCCATCCGTACTCAACTTATTGCTCAACGGATTGTGACATTCCAAGATGCGGTCGACCGAGCCTACTTAATAGAGCAAGATATCAGGGAGCATAAAAGGAAGACCGAGGTGGCTAACCCGAGTAAGCAAGGAGGGCAAAGCAAGCCACAACACCGTTCCGATAATCGATGTAACCCGGGAGCATCATCTCAGTTTAAGGGGCAAACCACACCGAGGAATCCGAGTACTACTCCAGGGATTCAGAATAGGAAGCCTTGTACCTTTTGTCAGAAGGTAGGCCATGCGGAGGATAGGTGTTGGAAAAAGCAAGGCAAATGCACCAATTACGGTGAAATGGGGCACTTTGTGAGAGATTGCACGAGGCACCAAGGACAGTCATCTGGGCCTGGGGTTGGTACTAATCAGGGTCAGAAAAGGGATGCCGCTGGGAAGCCCAAAGTTCAAGGGAAGGTTTATGCCATGAATCAACAACAAGCGACCGATGATCCATCCGTTATTGGAGGTATTGTTTCTGTGTCTAATGTGAGCGCACGAGCGTTAGTAGATCCAGGATCATCTCATTCATACATTTTTGTGCAATTTGCTTCCATGTTAAATGCTGCATTCGAGTCTTTACTGTACGTGCTAGAGGTGTCGACCCCTATAGGAGAATGCTTGATTTCTGATCGAGTCTTTCGTGCTTGTGACGTGGTTATTTGTGGTCGAGTCCTTTGTGCGGATTTGGTAGTTCTTCCTATCCAAGACTTTGATGTCATTTTGGGTATGGATTGGTTGAGCAAGTTTCATGCTTCCGTTGATTGCCTTAAGAAAACTGTCACTTTTTCTATTCCCGATGTGCCTAAATTTGTGTTTGAGGCTAGTCCTCTGAGTAGAAAGGTTCGATTAATTTCTTATTTGAGAGCGAGAAAATTATTGCATAGTGGTTGTGAGGGGTATTTGGCTAGTGTTCTTGATACTAGGAAAGAATCCCCTAGTTTTGATAGTGTTCAGGTAGTCCGGGAATTTACTGATGTTTTCTCTACCGAGTATGATATGCCTCCCGATCGTGAGATTGAGTTTTGTATAGATCTTTTGCCGGGTACGGCTCCGATTTCGAAAGCACCTTATAGGTTAGCTCCCGCCGAGTTGAAGGAGTTGAAGGTTCAATTGCAAGAGTTGCTTGATCGAGGGTTTATCCGCCCTAGTGTTTCCCCGTGGGGAGCACCGGTTTTATTTGTGCGGAAGAAAGATGGTTCGTTGAGATTGTGTATCGATTACCGAAAGTTGAATCAGGTTACGATGAAGAATAAGTATCCTCTACCGTATATTGATGATTTGTTTGATCATCTTCAAGGGTCCGTTGTGTTTTCCAAGCTTGATTTGAGGAGTGGGTACCATCAGTTGAAGGTTCGATCGGAGGATATTCCGAAGACTGCTTTTCACACTCGGTATGGTCATTATGAGTTCTTGGTTATGCCGTTTGGGTTGACTAACGCACCGGCCGTGTTTATGGATTTGATGAACCGGATTTTCCATCCTTATCTTGATTCGTTCGTGGTGGTTTTCATCGACGACATCCTTGTTTATTCGAAATCTCGAGAGGAGCATGAACAACATTTGAGGACACTTTTATCCGTTCTTGCGAGGGAGAAATTATTTGCGAAGTTCAGTAAATGCGAATTTTGGTTCGAGAAGGTGTCATTTCTGGGTAATGTGATTTCGAAAGATGGGATTTCTATGGATCCGTCAAAGATAGAGGCTATAGTGGATTGGAAGAGACCCGAATCAGTGACAGAGATTAGAAGCTTTCTGGGTTTAGCCGGGTATTACAGAAGATTTATTGAGGAGTTTCGAGGATCGCTACTCCGATGACTCAGTTGACCCAGAAGAATGTTCCGTTTGTGTGGACCGAGAAATGTGACAAGAGTTTCGAGGAATTGAAGAAGAGGTTGACTACCGCACCGATCTTGACTTTGCCTAATGGGAGCGATGGCCTAGTGATTTACAGTGATGCTTCCAAAGAGGGTTTGGGTTGTGTGTTGATGCAGAATGGGAAAGTAATTGCGTATGCTTCGAGGAAGTTGACCTTGAGTGAACAGAATTACCCGACTCATGATATGGAGTTAGCGGCTATTGTATTTGCGTTGCATAAGTGGAAGCACTACCTTTATGGAGCGAAGTTTGAGATTTTTACGGATCAAAAGAGTTTGAAGTACCTTTTCTCCCAGAAAGAGTTGAACAACCGACAGCGCCGATGGATGGAATTGTTGAAGGATTATGATTGCACGATTTCTTATCACCCGGGAAAGGCGAATGTGGTAGCCGATGCGATTAGTAGAAAATCTTATGTGGCTTCGATGATGGTTCGTGAATGGAAAATGCTTGAGGATGTTCGAGATTGGTCTCCTCGTGAATCGAGACATGGGGCTATTTTTGCGAATATTAGGGTGTCTCCGACCCTAATTCAGTGGATAAAGGAAGCTCAGAAAGAGGATCCCAAGTTAGTGAAGGTAATGGGTAAATTGAAGGAAAAGAACTTCGAGGATTTTTCTATTAGCTCGAGTGGAGTGTTGACTTTCCGTGGAAGATTGTGTGTTCCGTATGTTGATGGGATTAAACAGAGAGTTCTTGATGAGGGTCACAAATCGAGGTATACTATTCATCCGGGTAGTACGAAGATGTATCAGGATTTGAAGCAACAATTTTGGTGGATTAATATGAAAAGAGAGATAGCGGAGTATGTTTCGAAGTGTCTAACTTGTCAGCAGGTCAAAGCCGAGCATCAGAGACCCGCGGGATTGCTTCAGCCGTTCGAGATTCCCGAGTGGAAATGGGAGCATGTGACTATGGATTTCGTTACGGGACTGCCTCGTACCCGTAGGAAATATGACAGTGTTTGGGTAATAGTGGATAGATTGACCAAGAGTGCCCATTTCTTGCCTATTGATATCAGATATTCGATGGAGAAACTTGCGACCCTTTATATCGATGAGATCGTTAGATTGCATGGGGTTCCGGTTAGCATTGTGTCAGATCGAGATCCGAGGTTTACTTCTAGATTCTGGAAGAAGTTTCAGGAAGCCTTGGGTACAGATTTGCGATTCAGTACAGCTTTTCATCCCCAGACCGACGGTCAATCCGAGAGGACTATTCAGATCCTTGAGGATATGTTGCGAGCTTGTGCGATAGACTTTTCCGATTCTTGGGATTCGCACCTACCGTTAGTGGAATTCTCTTACAACAACAGTTATCAGGCTAGTATCGAGATGGCACCGTTTGAGGCCTTGTATGGAAGAAAGTGTAGATCGCCTATTTGTTGGGACGAGGTCGGTGAAGCGAAAGTTTTGGGTATTGATTTTATTCGGGATTCGGTTGGGAAAGTCAAAGTTATCCGGGATAGATTGAAGACAGCCCAGAGTCGACATAAGAGCTATGCAGATAACGGAAGGCGAGATCTTAGCTTTCAGACCGGTGATTTGGTGTTCTTTAAAGTGTCTCCAAAGGTGGGTATTCGTAGGTTTGGGAAGAAAGGCAAATTGGCTCCGAGGTTTATTGGCCCGTTTGAGATTTTGGGAAAGGTTGGACTTCTAGTGTATCGTCTTGCGTTACCGCCATCCTTAGACCGGTTGCATAACGTCTTCCACGTTTCTATGCTTCGGAAGTATGTTCATGACCCGTCTCACGTGTTACCGAGGGTACCGGAGGATATTGAGGCCGATATGACTTATGAGGAACGACCGGTTTGGATCGTAGATTCTAAAGTCCAAGAGTTGAGGAGCAAGAGCATCGCGTTGGTTCGAGTTCTTTGGAGGAATCATAACATCGAGGAGTCGACTTGGGAGCTCCGAGTTGAGATCGAGAGGAAATTTCCGTGGCTTTTTGTTTAAGGTAAGTCTCGTTAAAATTCGGGTCGAATTTTCTTTAAGGGGGAGTGAATGTCACGACCCGAAATATAGGCTCTATTTTATTAGTCATAAATAATTATTTATTTATTTATTTGCTTGTTTATTTATTTAAATTATTATTTATCTAAATAATTATGTGTGCATTTTATGTTTCATATTTATGCCTAGCATTTTAATTGAGTCATTTGGGTTAGTGTGGTATTGTTGGGTCTTTGTGTAAGTTTTTAAATTACTCCTACCCTCTCCCTACACCTCCTTCTCCCTCTTACACTCCATCTCCCTCACCCTACTCCTCCCATTCCCAGCACAACTCTCTCTCTCTCCAAGTATTGGTAAGTTTTCTTTCTTGTTCTACTCTCTTAATTTCCTTCCTCTTCCTCTCATCTTCTCTCATTTCTTAAAACGTGAAATGTGTTTAGATCGTCGATAGGATCGTAGGAAGCCAAAAAGAATTGAATTCCGTCAACTTTCATTATTTTCAAGTAAGTTACTTTTCCCCCATTTTTTATGCTAAAATGTTCATATCATGTTTATATGATGTTTGATGTGTTATATTTGAAGTTTGATTGGGTTTTGAATTTACTTTGAATTTATGTGAGTTCTTGGGTAAAAAATGGTGAAATCTTGAATGTGGGGATTTGGTGTTGGTTTGGATGATTAAAGGGTGTTATTTAGGTTCCCTTTAGGTTGGATGTTGTTTAGGAGCTTTAAAAATGTATTGGGAAGCTTTGATTTTGATAACTTAAGTGAAGGATTGTGTTTTGGCCGAAAATGGCATTTACCCAGCTATGTTCTTGGCCAACCTGTAGACCAGGCGCCCGCCCGCCTTGACCCGAGCGCCCGCCTGCCCCTTGTTTTCCAGCGACCCAAACCTACTGGCCAAACAGGCGCCCGCCTGCCTATGCCCAGGCGCCCGCCCGCCCGCCTGCTTGGAAAATTGCCCTTTTTTGCTTGTTTAAACTAAATGGCTTAACTAGTTTAGGTTTAATCCTTCTAATTAACTTAAGATAACACCGTGGAACACTTTATTGATTGGATTTGATTCTTTTGTGACTAAATACGATTTGGAATTTGATTAAGTATCATTTTGGGAATGTGGTGATCTTTGATGTGCGGTTTACATTGGTTTACCTTTGTGGTGATTTAATTGGATTGGTTCCCTACTTTGGAACCTTAAGTTGGTCATTCATGCTAAATTATTATTACTTAGCATTTAATTAGAAGCCCAGCTGGCATAATTGTTGCATCGGGCGATGGGAAGGATTATAATGGCAAAGCCAAGTCCATTATAATGTTGACCATTGTTTTGCCCTTACTATACCCCTTTTCCAGATTGGCCTTGGAAAGGATAAGTTAGCGTTTCTTTGTGAATGTATCTATCTAGCGGGCATGACTTTGTGTCATGGTTCTTGTCCTTTGTGACACTTTTATGGTTATTGGTTCCGGTACCGGGGTTTTCTCTCCGGCTTTCATGCTATTGTGAAGATGACGATTGTTGATTATTGAAGCTGCGCAGCGATCCTTTATTTGGATGTTCCGGTTTGGAAAACCTTGGCTATATCCTTTGTTATGTGTTTATTTCCGCTGCTATCTGTTATGTGATAAATGCTATGTGCTATGTGATATTTATTATTGCTTATTGTATATTGCATCATAGCATGTCATGTAGTTGCATTAGTAACTTATTGAGATTTATCTCGCCCCCTTTCTTTTATCTTTGTTTTTCCTTAACCCCCCCCAGGTGCTAAGGATTAGTCTCGCTGATCATGAGAAAGAGGACGTCGAGTGTGGATCCATTCTTTTGGGGAAGGTTGATATAGGTTGGTTTACATTATGTAAATGTGTAACCATTCTGGGATAGTTGTACCAAACAATGACGTCGTTAAGAATTGTATATTTGTATTTTGTTGTGCATAAACTTGTGAAGGTTTATGATAGTTATAATTGGTTTTTGTCAAACTTGGTTTTGTAAAACTTTGGATTATCACCTTTTGGTATTAAATGGAATTTTTAACCTTGGTATTTCATAGTTTTGGTTTTAGAGTCGACGTCCAGATCGCGGTCTCGGGCCCGCGGGGTCCGGGGGCACGACAGCATCAGAGACCCACAGGTCTACTTCAGCCTCTTGAGATCCCCGAGTGGAAGTGGGAACACATTACGATGGATTTTGTAACCGGACTACCCATGACTCGAAGGAGGTTTAATGCAGTTTGGGTGATTGTGGACAGGTTGACTAAATCTTCTCATTTCTTACCCATTGACATTTCCTATTCGATGGAGAAACTTGCGAATTTGTATATTCATGAGATTGTCAGATTACATGGTGTTCCAGTAAGTATTGTGTCAGACAGAGATCCCAGGTTTACGTCCCGATTTTGGCAAGCGTTACAGAAGGCTTTGGGTACCGATTTGAGGTTTAGCACCGCATTTCATCCTCAGACTGATGGTCAGTCTGAAAGAACCATTCAGATTCTTGAGGATATGTTGCGGGCTTGCACAGTTGACTTTCCATATTCGTGGGATACACATCTACCGCTAGCAGAGTTCGCCTACAATAATAGTTATCAGTCGAGTATACAGATGGCACCGTATGAGGCTTTGTATGGGAGGAAATGCCGGTCACCTATTTGTTGGGACGAGGTTGGGGAAGCAAAACTTTGGGGTGTTGACATGGTTCAGGACTCGGTGGAAAAGGTTAAAATTATTCGGGATCGATTGAAGACGGCCCAGAGTCGACAGAAGAGCTATGCCGACCACCGAAGACGTGATCTTAATTTTCAGACCGGAGATTTTGTGTTCTTGAAGGTGTCTCCGAAGGTTGGTATTCGAAGGTTTGGGAAGAAGGGTAAGTTAGCTCCGAGGTTTGTTGGACCGTTTGAGATTTTGGGGAAAGTGGGACTTTTAGCATATCGGCTTGCGTTACCATCTTCTTTGGACCGGTTGCATAATGTTTTTCACGTTTCTATGCTTCGGAAGTATGTTCATGATCCTTCTCACATTTTACCGAGGGTACCGGAGGATATAGAGCCCGACATGACTTACGAAAAACGACCGGTTCGAATCCTTGATTCTAAAGTCCAAGAGTTGAGATGCAAAAGCATTCCGTTGGTTAAAGTTCTTTGGAGGAATCACAATGTTGAGGAATCGACTTGGGAGCTTCGAGAGGAGATGGAGCGTAAGTATCCGTGGCTTTTTAATTCGGGTAAGTCTCGTTAAAATTCGGGTCGAATTTTCTTTAAGGGGGAGTGAATGTCACGACCCGAAAACCCGTCTCTATTTTCTAATAATAAATATTTAATTATTTAGTTATGACTTAATTAATTATTTGAATTATTTATTTATTTGGATAATTATGTGTGCATTTTATGTTTCATAATAAATTATGTATAGCATTTTATTTGGGTAATTTGTGCTAGTGTAGTATTATTTGGTCTTAGTTGTTAGTAGGAAGTATTAGAGTTTGTGTAGTTAGTGGAGGAGGGGGGTCTAAGTGTAAGTTTTTGAAAATAATTCATCATCTCCCTACTCCCTCTCTTTCACCCTCACACTCCATCTCCCATTCCCAGCATACTCTCTCTCTCTCTCTCTCCTTGGTTATTTGGTAAGTTTTCTTCTCTCCCTTCTCTCTTCAATCTAGCTATCTTCCCCTCATTATCTCTCATTTCTCATAACTTGAAACATGTTTAGATCGTCGATAGAATCGTAGGAAGCTAAGAAATTTTGAGTTCCATCACCTTTGAGAAATCCGGGTAAGTTGCTTTCCCCCATTTATATGCTAAAATTGTTCATCCCCATTTTGTATGATGATATATGAAGCTTTGAAGTGGTTATTTGATGATTTGTGAAGGTTTAGAATTTATTTGGAATTTATTGTTATTTTGGGTGATTTTTGTGATAAATCAAATGTGGGGATTGAAATCTTTTTTGGGGTTATTAGATGGTGTTGTTTAGTTCCCTTACAAGCTTGTATGGCGTTTTGGTACATTACTACCCTCATTGGAAGTGTTGATTTTGATAATGCTTGAAATGGTTTGGAAAAAAATGGAAGAACCCAGCTGATTCTCTGCCCAGCCCGTCGACCAGGCGCCCGCCCGGGCTTATCCAGGCGCCCGCCTACCTGGCTTTTCCTGCGGCCAAACCTTCTGGGCAAATGAGCGCCCGCCTGCCCCCCCTGTTCTGGAAAATCTACCTTTTGCTTGTTTAAGACTAGGTGGCTTCCTAGTTTAGATTTTATTCTTCTAATTAACCTAAGTTAATAGTGTGGAACACTTTATTAATTGGAATTGGTCCCTTTGTGAATAAATATGTTATGAAATTTGATTAAGTACCGTTTTGGGAATTTTAGACATCTTTGATGTGTTGTTTGGATTGGTTTACCTTTGTGGTGATTTATTTGGAATGGTTCCCTACTTTGGAATCATTAGTTGTTTATCGTGCTAGTATTTTATTACTTAGCCTTTACTTCAAAGTCCAGCTGGTATTTGTGTCGTGTTGGGCGATGCGAAGCATTATGATGGCACAAGCCAAGTCCATTATGATGTTGACCATTGTTTTTCCCCATTATTCCCCTCCTCCAGATTGGCCTTGGATGTGAGATGGGCTAGCCCCTTTGTGAGCATTTTAGCTATTGGTTTTGGGCTTTGACTGTGTGTCACTGTCCCCTTATTATTATTGGTTCCGGTACCGGGGGTTTTCTCTTCAGCTTTCATGCTACTATGAAGATGTTGATTGTTGATTATTGAAGCTGCGCAGCGACCTTTATTTGGTTCTATCAGTTGGGAAACCTTGGCTAATATCCTTTGTTACTTGTTTATTTCCGCTGCTATCTGTTAATTGATAAATGCTATGTGCTAAGTGATATTTATTATTGTTTATTGCTTATTGCATCATAGCATGTCATGTAGTTGCATTAGTAACTTATTGAGATTTATCTCACCCCCTTTTCTTTTATCTTTGTTTTTCCTTAACCCCCCCCCCCCAGGAGGAAAGGATTAGACTCGCTGATCACGAGGAGGACGTCACGAGGGTTGAGTTTTTTGGGCAAGTTGTTATTGGTGGGTTTACATTACATAAATGTGTAACCGTTTTGGGAATAGTTGTACCAAACTTGACGTCATTAAGAATTGTACATTTTATTATTTTGGGTTACACTAGTCCTTTTTCTTGTTGTTCAGTTGGATCTCAAAACTTTGTGTTGTCATCTTTTGGTATAAAAGGAAATTTTTATCTTCATTATTTTAGAGTTTATTGTTTAAGTCGGCGTCCAGCTCGCGTACTCCGGCCCGCGGGGTCGGGGTCGCGACATTACATCCGTCGCCTCCACCATATTTCCTCCGGACCAATGCCTATCGGGTCCCACATACAGCTCAAACCTTTGTGCCATGATAAAATTCCATTCTTGAGGGCGATAGTTCCGTACCGCTATTCTCCCTCTCTATTGTTGCTCCTCGTTGAGAGGCAGCTCCGCGCCTTGACCCTGCTCAAAATTCTACTCTGTACCGTATAAAACTGCTCTGCCATAGCAAAAATGCGCTAAAATCACTCAACAAAAGTGTTTAGTCTCTCAAAATCGTATCTTTCTCTCTCTAAAGCTCGAAGAAGATGAAGATGGTGAAGAAAAAGCAATAGCCTGCGGCTGTTTGTAGGGTATGTAAAACAGATTGACTGCCCGCGCGGCCAGTCTTTTCGGGTGACGTGGCTTAATCTCAGCCGTCCTTCGTGTGTTTCTTTCAAGACATCCTTGTGAGCGAGATCTGGCCAATCAGCAGGAATAGCCACGCGACCACATTATCCTCCAGGCACCAAAATTTACAATTGAGCCCCTTCAGCTTATTTTTTATTCAAAAGGGACGCCCTTAGTCATATTTAACCTGATTTTGGCCCGGAAGGCCCCTATAAACTCCAAATTTAACAATCTCTGGTCTGAAAGACAACTACAAGTTACCAAAATACAATTATCCCCAGCGATGACCAATTTAAATCAAAATGCAGGTTAAGGAAGCGCTATAAATCCTAAATCATACTAAAATACGGGTTAAGGAACTGCTACAAATCCAAATGTAGGTTAAGGAGCCACTATATGTCCTAAATTAAATTAATCCACCGTATTATCTTAATTTACAGGTTAAGGAAACCGTTGTTGGGTTTTCATGCATCATGCGCAGTGGAATAATAACATGAAATTAAACACCCATGAACCTGGATCTGTCCATGTTGATTAAATTAAATACAAGATGAAATAAACTAACCCTTGAAGATCGCATCCATAAACACGGACTTTGAGGTTCTAAAGCAAACACCCTATATATGTATCCACACGTCGAACGGACTCAAGAACATCTTCTTGATTGATTGCTAGATCTAAGGCTTGATAAAGAAATGATTTCTTCGTAGGAATTAGTTTGCATCATTGATTATTGAATTTTGATGATCATAGATCTCAAAATTAATAAACCTACCTTTCTATATTATATTGTTTCTAAAACAATGTGTTATGACTTCTAAAATCAACATTGGAGGCTGTTAAACCCGGCTGCATATATTTATATGAGGGTTTGACCTAATTCCTTTTGGGCTCGGGATTCCTTGTCACACAAGAAAACTGCAGAAACTAACCAGATTCGGGGAGGCAGCCGTACGGAGCCGTATGCCACCTTCATAGCCATACAGTCACATTGCAAAAATCCAAGATTTTTAAGCCTTTTCAATCCGTTCTATTGTATGTGACCCAATAGGACTATACTAAGTTGGCAACGAGTCCGAACAAGTCACAACCCGTAAGTCATAAGCGGACTCTAGCAAGCCATTATGACTACCCAATTAGTATAGCTTTGAAAGTCCAAAGTTACCTAAATAGAACATATCACAATCCATTTGTCACGCGATATCATATTGGACATAAGTCATGGTCCACGTCAACTTATGTGTCCAATGCTTTCTCGATCTTGAGTAGATTGATATGAGCAAATGACATTGAACACATCAATTCATTTGGGCATGGCCATGCACTATCATCAATCTCACTCATCGAGTGGCCAAGCAGATATCTCTCTTGAGAGAGGGAAAAATCCCATTTTTACTTACCATTCTTCCCTACAAGAATCCAATTATGCCAATCGTAGCCTTTATAACCACCCGGTTAAGGGTAGCGTTTGAGTACGTCATGTTGGATATTATGCCCTAGGCCCTTGAGAAAGGCCTATGCGTTACATCATAGCTTCATTGTTATAAAGATAACAAACCCGATTATTATATCTTTTGCATGTTTATTATAATAATCATTGTCCCTAGCACTTATGAAGGGCTAGCATAACTTTAATGGATAATCTTATGATGATTCTGGTGCATAGGATGCGGATTAAACTTGTGGGTACTTGTTGGAGAATAAGGTACTAGATAGACCCGTTATGAGATTTATGTCATGGTCAAATGTCATAATTAAATCTCATAATAGTCATACCATTTGAATCCTTAGACCTGAGATTATCATGGTTTTCCACATGATTAACATTATGTTTGATGTACTCAAACGCTACCCTTAACCGGGTGGTTATAAAGGCTATGATTGGCCTAATCGGATTCTTGTAGGGAAGAATGATAAGTCATGATGGGATTTGTCCCTCTCTCAAGAGGGATATCTGCTTGGCCACTCGATGAGTGAGATTGATGATAGTGTACGGCCGTACCCAAATTAATTGATGTGTTTAATTTCATTTACTCATATCAATCTACTCAGGATCGAGAGAGCATTAGACTACATAAGTTGACATGGACCATGACTTATATCCAATATGATATCGCGTGACAAAGGGATTGTGATATGTTCTATAAGGTAACTTTGGACTTTCAAAGTTATACTAATTGGGTAGTCATAATGGCTTACTAGTGTCCACTTATGACTTACGGGTTCTGAATGGTTTGGACTCGTTGCTAACATAGTGTAATCCTATTGGGTCACAAACGCAGAACGGATTGAATAAGGCACAGAAAACGGGAAAAACTGGATCCTACTGGAAGGATCCGTACGGATGGTTTGGGAGCTACCAAACACATCCGTACGGATGGTTTGTCCGGCAGAACAGTTTATTCAGATTTCTTGTTTGATAAGGAATCATATCCCAAATGGAATTAGGTTAGACCCTCATATAAGATATGCAGTCGGGTTTGACAGCCTCTAATGGTGATTTCATAAATCACAACACATTGTTTTAGAAACAATAAAATATAGAGAGGTATGATTATTTATTTTGAGATTGAGAATCATCAAAATACAATGATCAATGGAGCAAAATAATTCCAATAAAGAAATCGTTTCTTCACCAAGCCTTGGATCTAGCAATCAATCAAGAAGGTGTTCTTGAGTCCGTTCGACGTGTAGATACTGATAGAGGGTGTTCACTTTTCAATACCTTAAAGTCCGTGTTCATTGATTCGATCTTCAAGGGTATATTTTCTTTCATATTTTATTTAATCTAATCAACATGGACGGATCCATGGCTCATGTGTGTTTGATATTATATGTTTATTCCACTGCGTATGTTGCAACAAAACCCAACACGTCAAACATAATGTTCATCATGTGAAAGACCATGATAATATCAGGTCTAAGGTTCAAATGGTATGACTATTATGAGATTTAATTATGACATTTGACCATGACATAATTCTCATAACGGGTCTATCCAGTACCTTATTCTCCAATATGTACCCACAAGTTTAATCCGCATCCTATGCACCATAATCATCATATGATTATCCATTAAACTCATGCTAGCTCTTCATAAGTTCTAGGGACAATGATCATTATATTAAACTTGCAAAAGATATGATAATTAGGTTTGTTATCTCTATATAACAATGAAGTTATGATGTAATACATAGGCCTTTCTCAAGGGCCTAGGGCATAATATCCAACAACCTCCCACTTACACTAGGCCCAATCAACATGTATCCAATACCCATTGATCTTGTTATGATCTCTATCATTATTGCAAGCGAGCTTATGTAAGATGATTATCCTTGTTATCATCATATGGTATTTTGCATATTTTGACATCTGCCATCTTTGACGATTTCTCGAATAAGATGGAAATGTCTGAGTATATGTTTAAATAAGATATTAGTCCCTTGATTTGGGCAATAACTATTATTGTCACAATGAATGTCCATTAAATTAGTGATACTAGAAACGATTTCTAGATTACAAATTAGTATCTTGATCCAAACAATTTTCTAGTTGTATCCCATACCACTAGATACTCAATCTTTTGTAGAATAGTAATTGTGTATTTAGAACTCTTCTAACTCCATCATTAAACATAAATATGTATTCATACTGTGATAATTATCTTTGTTGGTTTATAAGAATGCAAGTTGCTGATCAGATTATTCTAGTCGCTACAGAACAGATAATGGCTGAAATTGCCTATCAGGTCTTGAATGATCCAACTCTTGCTTCCCAATTCTTTCTATTCTTTAACTGCCCATGCATTCCTAATTTGTATAGACTATTTATTGTGCCTTCCCTTCCATTTTTCGTTCACTTGATCAGTTCTGGACTGTGTATCCACTTCCTCCTCCAACTCCTCAAACTGCACTTGTTCCTTTTTCACATTCTTTGCAGTTTGACCCCATAGAATTTGAAACCGCCCTTAGGGTTTCTATGGGTGAGTCATTAGAAGATGCACATGTTGGTGTTGTATGCTCTAGGTACGCTATGTGAACGATTAATGTTATCTATTGATTATGTTTTAATAAAGAAATTGGATGTTGATTATTATATCCTTTGCATGTTTATTATAATAATCCCCGTCCCTGATAATTATGATTAATTGTTAGTATAAGTTTAATAGATAATCATATAAGATTATGTTGTATGGGATACAATTAAACTTATGGGTATTTGTTGGAGAACAAATACTGGACCGACCCGTATGAGATTTATGTCATGGTCACAATGTCATAATTAAGTCTCATATAGTTATATTACTGGAATCTTTAGAGTTGAGGTTATTACAGTCTTCCACTTGATGAACGTTATGTTTGACATATTCAAACGTTACCCCTAACCGGGTAGCTATAAAGAATATGATTAGCATAATAGGAATCATGTAGGGAAGAGTAATAAGCCAAGATGGGATTTGTTCCTCGTCAAGAAAGATGTCTAGCTTTGGCCACTCGATGAATGGTATTGATGAAATTCATGGCCGTGCTCAAATAAGATTTGTCTTATCAATACATTCGGGATCGAGAAAGCATTGGACTATGTAAGTTGACCATTGACCATGGCTTACGTTCAATAGACATCGTGAAACAAAGAGATTGTAATATGTTCTATAATGGATTAACGAACTTTAACAAGTTATATCATTTGGGTAATCATGATGGCCTACTAGGGTCCGCTCATGATTTATGAGACAAAGTGTGTTTTTGCTCATTACCAACTTGATATAATCCTATGGGGTCACACACAAGAGAACGAATTGTTAAAAGGGAAAAATGGCTAAGTTTTGGTCTGGCATGACCGTGCCATTTATAGGGCACGACCGTGCCATATATCGACCAAAGGTAAGTGCTAGCGACAGGATTGGCACGACCGTGCCAAAGTATCAAGCACGACCGTGCCAAATACAAAGCACGACCGTGCCAATATTGGGACAAATTTTGGAAATTTAAAATTTGGAATTTTTGAAGGGTCCGACTAGACCTAGTTGGCGACCCGGCCGGACCTCCGGGTCTTGCGCGGGTGCGGCCTTTAGGCCGCGGTGTGGATCTTGGGGTTTGAATTTCCTATTTGTTTTAGTCTGTTGAATTCTGAGATTGGTTCAAGGTTTGGATGGCTAGCCTACGTTCTCGAGACTGTGTTTTCCAAACTTGATCATAATCAAAGATTCAAAGATAAAACGAAGTTAGAATTATGAAGAGTTCATAATTGCTAAAATTGAGAAAAAAAGTTCTTGATTTGAAGATTGGAAATCCATGTGGAATTGTGAATGCTATTGGCCTATGTTCATCGAGACCATCTATTGCTTAGTTTCGGCCACATGGACTACTTTCTTGGTTTTTTGGATTAGTGCGGAATTGTGGTTGCCTTATGGCTTAGTTCGGCCGCATTTTGTTATCTTGATTTGGAGATAATAACCAAAGTTCAAATAGTCCCATCTTCATAATTATAGAGAAACTAATGACACATAATATCATGCTTAAATTAATGGAGATTAATTTAATGACTAAACTTGATGTGTAACATGTTTATCTTATGTGATCATAAATGTGTTATATGCTATATGTTGTGAACCTTCTTTAAAACTTAAGTTCCGTGTCAATCCATGATTAAAGCACTTGTGAGTACGTGGGTATTTTATGTGGGTTACGCCTTAGAATAGGTGCATTAATTCTATCTATTTATGGGCAAGATGAGGAAACAGTGATTCTTATACGTTTAAAATGGTTTAACTTAATTAGGCTATCAAAACAGTTTTGGGCCTAAGGCACAGATGAGATTAAAACATGTTAGACATATGATGTCTTAAATCTCATAAAAGATCTAAAGTCATATATGATATGATCGACAAGGAGTTGTCAACCTAAATAACTTATTTTGAGCAATCGTGCCCTAGCCGACTCAAAGTTAAGTGAAATATGGATCTTAGCCCATTTAAATTATATGATACATTGGATGTATTTGAAGGTTATATAATTTAGTGGGAGTATTTGTGAAATACTAATAATTATAATATCTTTAAAATTAAGTTGGTACTTATATATGATTATATGTTTGCATAATTGTAGATAATGGCCCAAAATTCAAGTTCTTTATCATTGCGATCTATCCTTGAGAAGGACAAGCTTCAAGAAAATGGAGCTAACTTCACGGATTGGATCCGTAGCCTTAGAATTGTTCTAAAGCATGAAGACAAGCTCTATATTCTTGATAAACCTGTTCCTGAAGATAAACCTGAATCATCTGCCCCCCAGGGATGAAAGAAACGCCTACAAGAAGCACAAGAGTGTTTCTCATGAGGTGGGTTGTCTCATGCTTGCTGCCATGTGTTCTGAGCTTCAGAAGACTCTTGAACACTTGGAGGCATATGACCTTGCTGTTGAGTTGAAAGATATGTTACAAGAACAGGCAAGGCAAGAAAGGTTCGACACTATAGCTGCCATTATCTCATGCAAGATGAGTGATGGACAGGCTGTGGGCCCTCATGTTCTAAAGATGATGGCTCACTTTGAGCATCTAGAGAAGCTTGGCCATCCGATTGAGGTTGAGTTGGCCACTGATTTTATTCTTAATTCATTGTCCAAAAGTTTTAATCAGTTCGTAATGAACTTTAATATGAATGGGATGGACAAGTCCCTGTCTGAGTTGCATGGGATGCTAAAGACAGCGGAAAAGAAAATTGGTAAAGAAGCCGCTCATGTGCTCATAGTGTCAAAGGAAGGAAAAGGCCAGAAAGGCAAAGGAAAAGGGGGTATGACAAAAGTTGTCAAACCCAAGATTAGCAAGTCAAATGTTGCCAATGCTAATATGGCTATACCTGCTTCCCAAAAGGATGCAATTTGTTTCCACTGCAATGAGATTGGTCATTGAAAACAAAATTGTAAGGTTTACAAGGAAGAGATGAAGAAGAAGAAGGCCAGTGGGACTGCCTCTACTTCAGGTATCTATGTTATAGATGTTCTTCTTTCTACTTCTAGCTCCTGGGTATTAGATACCGGAAGTGGATCTCACATTTGTTTAAATGTGAAGGGACTAAAAAAAGGCTACTTAAAGATGGCTAAGTGGACCTATGTGTGGGGAATGGAGTAAGAGTTGCTGCATTAGCCGTAGGAACATATGATGTCATTTTACCTAGCGGATTAATTCTTGTTTTGATCAATTGTTATTACGTTCCGGATTTAAGTAGAAATATTATTTCAATTTTTTGTTTGGATAATGAAGGTTTTAAGTTTCTTATTGATAATAAGAAGTTTTCTATTTATTTAAATGATATGCTTTATTGTACTGCATGTTCATTTAATGGCATTTATATTCTTGACGTTGAGAATGTGAATAATGAGGATGTCTATAATGTAAATAAGAAATCCAAACCCAATGATGTAAATCATACTTATTTGTGGCATTGCCGTCTTGGTGATATAAATGAGAAGCGTATCTCAAAACTCCATGGGGACGGACTTTTAGATTCACATGAGTTTGAATCATATGAAACTTGTGAGTCTTGTTTACTTGGAAAGATGACTAAGGCACCTTTTACTAAGAGTAGTGAAAGGGCTAGTGAGTTATTGGCACTCATACATACTGATGTGTGTGGACCAATGAGCTGCAATGCTTGGGGAGGATATCAATACTTCATAACTTTTACTGATGATTTTAGTAGATATGGCTATGTCTACTTAATGAAACATAAAAGTGAGTCTTTTGAGATATTTAGAATATTTCAAAATAAAGTACAAAATCAACTTGGTAAAACTATTAAAGCACTTCGATCCGATCGTGATGGAGAATATTTAAGCCAAGAATTTGACAATCATCTTAAAGATTATGAAATTGTTTCACAATTAACTCCACCTGGAACACCACAATGGAATGGTGTGTTCGAGCGGAGAAATATGACCTTATTAGATATGGTCTGCTCCATGATGAGTCAAGTTGATCTTCCTTTATCCTTTTGGGGACATGCACTAGAAACTGCTGCTTTTATACTAAATAATGTTCCAACAAAATCTGTTTCAAAGACTCCATATAAGATGTGGAATGGGAGAAAACTTAGTTTGTCTTTCATGAAGATTTGGGGTTGTGAAGCGTTTATTAAGAAACTCATATCTGACAAACTTACACCAAAATCTGATAAATGCATTTTCATTGGTTACCCTAAGGAAACTAAGGGTTATTACTTTTACAGCCGCATGGAAAACGAAGTGTTTGTTGCCCATCATGGTACCTTTCTAGAGAAAGAGTTTCTCTCCAAAAGAATTAGTGGGAATAAAATTAATCTCAAAGAGGTTCGAGAACCCGAAAATAACATGGAACAAAATGTTGGATCTGAACAAATTTCACAATGGTTCAAGACCTAGAAAATAAAATAGAACCTTAGATGGAAGTTGAACAAACTTTCGCAAGGAGTTGTGAAAATTCGTTCAAGTTACACAAGTTACTTTTATATATGATATGATACAATCTATAACAATAAATATTAGATTTCTCGAAATAGAAAGTATTGAGGTAATGTTCATTGAGAATGACATATTTACCACCTATCAAAATGCAATGTCCGCTCCATATTGGATTAATGGCTTGGAGTCATAAAATCTAAAAGGCAATCCATGTATAATAATCAAGTTTAGAACTTTGTTGGTCCCAAAGGGCAACAAGGGTATGAAAAATAGCTAGAGGGGGGGGGGGAATAGCTGTTTTAAAATTCTTTTCGTACCCTTGAAAAACTCAATTGCAAATGCGCACTTTATCAAGTAAGCGTTATGAAATGCGCCTAAGTGAGTGAGTGAAATGCACAGCGGAATTTAGTAATGAAAAATAGGCGCAAAGTGTGATAAAGGGGCGCACACACACTCTAAGTATTTTGGCTCAAAGTGGTTGAAATAAAGAACTAAGGCAAATGATATAACAACACAACACAATTCAGTTCAATCAATCTACAATGAGTAAACAAGCAAATAGTGAGTGAAAATATTAACTTGAAAGAAACGACAAGATAATAACACAAGCTATTTGGAGAGGTTCGATCAATGAAAGATCTACGTCCTCTACCAAGATGGTTAGTCTTGGATTTTTAATGGAGATCTTATATAATGAGTGAGTGTTACAAATTACAACTTTTGAGCTCCTACACTAACTCAAGATCTAATATTCTATGAATGAACAAATCCAAAACAATAACCGGTGTATCTCTAAAAGATGGATCTAAATGATCAAACTTAAAGAGGTGCGTGTGTGTTTAGTATCAAGGCTCTTTAGATCTTTATGATTTAGAGCACAATGAAACTAAAGTGTTATAGCTTGAAGATCTGGGCTAAGGATGAAGGTATGAAGATGTTCTTGAGGAAATCTGGAAAAACGAAGGCAATCTTCAAATCTTCAACAAATGCTTAGAGAGAGAAATTCTTGAATTTCTTAGCAAAACTCAGCAACTTCAAAATGTTGAAGTTATGGGGTATTTATAGTGAACTTCAAAAAAAACTAGCCGTTGGAAATCCTTGTGGATAAGATGAGCTGTCGCTCGTTGATTGGAGCATGCATATATTATGCCCATTTTGACACTCAACATAAATGTGACCGTTATGGACACGTGTCAACAGATTAGGCGCATATGCATCTTTTAACCACCGTTGGATCATTGGCGTAATTTGAATTCTCTTCAAGTCTTCGAGTCTTCAATAAATCACTGAGTTTGAATAAACACTTTGAGGCGCGTTTGAGCCAACAGGCGCATTGAGTCAAGAGGCGCACAGTAAGCGTGCGCTTAAATCAAGGGGCGCAGAGGCGCGTAACATAGCTTTATGAAGAAATCCTTATGCGCGCGCTCTAAATGGCGCATGGCGCAAATGTAGAAGGCGCGTGGCGCAGGAGGCGCATAACGTGGCTCAAACTCACTGAGTGATTTTTCTTGAAACTTGATCTTCTTGCCCTATTTCTAAGCCTATTCTATAACAATGGACAACTTAAAAAAATGAAGTATAAATACTTCTTACATGTGGGTCTAAAGTCCATGAAATAAAACTTAGGTGATGGATCAATCAAATCTAATAAATCCTATTACATTAAAACTGAGATATGTGTGGGCATACCCAACAATCTCCCCCTATTTGATTGATGCCATTACCTACTATATCAAGGACAAACATTATACTTGATAAAAACATGTCCAAATGAATGAAATTGGTAATTCATGTCTCAAGTTAATGCACACACTAGTCCAAAATATAGATTTCTAATCTATTCCAATGAGAATAAAGAATTACATATGGAGAGATAGAAACAACAGTTTAACACATTCAAAATGATATATGATTTTTAGTTTTGAAGTGTGTTTAAACCAAGTTTAAACTTAATGCATGAAAGTATGAAACAATTCAATATGATGCATATGAATTTAAGCAATATTCATTGTTCTACAAACAAGGAGTTTGAGTGAACAAGGTTTGATAATAAGTGATGCATTGTTCTCATTAAAACTTGGGGTGTAAGAGTTACAAATTACAAGTTTCGAATAGAACAAAAGCAAAAAGGTGCTAAAACACGTAAGCACAAAATCACTAACACGAGTTGATTCTATTACAAAAAGGTTCTAAAAACTTACAAAAAAAATAATAGAAACTAAGGGTTGGGAGGCGCATCATCTTCTTTCAATCCTTCAACGATCTCAGAAACAGAACGCTGAATTTGTTTAGCGAGCTGATGACTACGGTTCGCTAAGCCCTGAGTGTCAGTGACACTGGAGTGAGTGGCAGTGATACCGTCTCTAATGTAACTCAAGTGATTCACATTGATGTTTTGGTATTCATCAATGGAACGCTGAGTGATTTGCTGCTGCTGAGAAATATTTTCTTCCAAGATTTGAATGTGAGCTTCAATGGCATTTTGAGCCGTGATAATATCAGAAGAAATATGTTCGGCGCGTCTGTCAGTGCTTGAGTGAGCAGCAGTGAAATGAGTGACGACCAATTCTTTCAGGACATCCAACTTAGATACTAGCACGCTCATGTTGGATTGAGACGCAGCAGACTGAGGTATGAAAGTAGGCGCAGAAGTGGTGGTTTGCGCCTGATCAGTATGAGGTTAAACCTGAGTCTGCGCCGGAGGAGGAGAAGGAGCAGAAAGTTTGTCCTTGAGAGAATTCATCTCCCCCTTAATGGCAGCGATCTCTTCAGATTGATCAGTGAGTAAGGAAGTAAGAAGCTCAAATTGAGACTTTATATGCGTCTGTCCTTGTTCTAAATTTGCTTGCCCCTGCTGCAAAGAATGAAGAATGGAAAGTACCTCACTCATATCGGGAGCAGATGGAGGAGGCGCAGGGGCAGAGAGGGGCGCATCATCTTGAAGGGGCGCAATAGGAGATGGAGGCGCAAGAGGAGGTAAATGAGTAGGAGACTCAAATTCATCTTCAGTTTCAACATCAACAGTTTCAACAACAACTGTTTCAACATCAACAGTTTCCGTTGTGATTTGATCTGGTCTAGAAGGAGGTGGAGGCGCAACTAGAGAAGGAGTGCGCTGAGGGATAGTCTCTTGCTCCCCCTGAACTGGTTCCTCTATGTCTGAAATGTCATCGCCAAAGAAATCAGAGAGGAGTTGTACCCTTGACACTTTGGTCGGTTGAAATTTGAATGAGGGCGCACGGGGAGTGGGGGCGCGTTGAGTAGGCACGCGCTGGGTAGGCACGGAAACAGAAGGCCCTTTCTCAATATCAGCGCTTGATCCAGCGCCTTTCATGCGCTCTAAGTTTTCTGACTCAGCAGCTTGTTTGGCTTGAAAATCTTCATCCCTTTTTCTTTGAGCCTCAAGTCTGCTGGCTTCCTGCGCTAGCCTTAGATCTCGCTCTTCATCAGTTTCGAATCTGGTACGTTTGATAGGCGCACGAGGAGGGTCATCAACTGCCCGTTTTCCTTTGCTTTTCTCTTCGCCTGGCAAGGGATCAGCGCTTTGTCTAGCGCTTGCCTTCACTGCGCTCTTTATTAATGGTGCGCTTTTAAGAACCGGCGCATCATCTGACTCTGTGTCTTCATCAACTAAGCCTTCAACAGTCTTGATTTGAATTCTTTTGGCGCGCTTTGTAGGCTTCTTTCTGCGCTTCTTGAGGTCCAAATTCGCTTTACCAAACATTGGAACATCATTGATCTTGTACTCAGGATTCTCATGCAAAAACTTAACTAACTCAGGGTAAGTTAGAAAAAGTTTTGTGAGAAGAAGGCAGTGTGAGCGGAATCGGGTCTTTCCATCACTTTTGTTCTTCACAAATTTATCAATCTGCTCACACAGTGTCTTGAACAGAATGTGAGGCCAGTGACGCTTCTCCTTGGCCATGATGGCAGCTGTGTATTCCCATTGTTCCACCGTGAATCGGTTCACGTTCCCGGTTTTGAAAACAATCGAAGTTCCTACCAAGTGCGCGATGTGAGTCAAGAGTTCTCCACCATCTCGAATTTCGGTGTTTTTGATATTATTTTGAAGCGTGGGAATATTTAGAAGTGAGGCAGCCATCCTGTTCTGATCATCAATAGAGAAAGTCATCGGACGCCCAATAATGCGATCTTCACCCGTAGATGGAAAACCAAGCAAGTGTCGAATCACAGATGATGAAATATGGACGTCAACATTTTGAACGCGAGCCTCAATTCGGTAGTGAGTGCGCCCATTTACATCAATTTCCACTAGAACAGCAGTGGAAAAGAACTCATCCACGAGGAGCGCAGAATAAAAAGCTTGGTCCATGGTGAATAGAGGGAGCAGACCAGCTACGCGCAGAGTCTCTATGATTTCTCGCCCAATTACTTCACCAGACAACTCTAATAGATCAAGAGATTCTTCTAATTTGAAATTTGCAAGGTCCTAAAAAAAATGATTAAAGTTAGAAGTGACATAGGCGCATAGAAACATAAAATGATCAAAGTAACATAGGCGCATAAAGAATAGATAGGCGCATAATTGAATCAGGCGCACAAAATTATAGAGAATCAAGGCGCATGATTAAATTAGGCGCATGAAATATTAAAGGCGCATAGAGTTACAAGGCGCATAATATGGTTCTATGTGAATACTAAGGAAAAATTAAAAACAACGAAATTTGACTAAGTACGAAGTTAGGCGCATAAGGTTTTAGGCGCAGAATGATTTAAGCGCATATACAAGTAGAGGCGCAGAAAGCATTCAGGCGCATAACAAATAGGCGCATAAAGAAGTACATAGGCGCATAACGTGAAAATTTTAACTTAGTAAGAAAAACAAACAACAAGCATTCAAATGAAAGAAATGAAAATCAAAAAGTGCAAATTTTTGAAAACACGATAGACAATTTTTAGAGACCAAAACATGCAAGAATGACGAAGAACATGAAGAACGACCCTTGAATGCTCGAAGAACACCAAGAACATGAAAATCATGAAACTTCACCAAAAAAAAACAAATAATATATCAAAATGACCGCATGACAACAAGGAATCTAAATATGTAAACAAAAACATGAACAAATCAGTAATGAACGCACAATGAGCAAAAGAAGAACCGAAAAATTTGAAAAGTTTTAAAACCAAAAATTCAGATTTGTAACAAAGAAAGCATTGATCGTTGAAATGTTGGATTTAAAAGAATCGAAATCATGAATGGAACACAACCCAACAAACGATATAGAAAACGGATCATCGAAACAAGAAAAATCAAGGAGAAACGAATCCGGGTTTGAAAAATAACGAGGAACAGAAAAAAATGACGAAAAGAGAAAAAAATGCAGAAACTTAAAGAGTTAAAGGGTTTAGAATTCATACCATTTCGTCTTGTGTAGATGTTAATGCTTTCTTAGGACCCATAAATGTATGTATATATAGAAAATGAAGAAGAAAAATGAAGATGGAGAGAGAGAGATACGAGAGTCGGGGAGAGAGTGAGACGGGGAGAGAGAGAGAGGAGAGTTGGTAGGAGGGAGTGAATGTGATGATGAATATATAGGTTAGGTTTAAAATTTTGCACAGATATGGAAAAAATACAGTCAAAAATTTAAAAAGATGGGAAGTTGAAAGGATGGCATTTATGAGGGATTTTGAAAAACGGCGGCTCATCATGACAAAAAGGACGTTCATTAATGAGGGATTTTTGGGATTTGAAGGGCATTAATAGCTGAATGACCTAAAGTGTCATGATGTGACATTTAGGTTTTTGAAAAACTGCTCCACTTTCCCTTTAAGTGTATAAGCAATTTTGACTAATTTTTGCACAAACACCAAAAACATCTATTTTGGTGTAAGTTTGGGGTGCAAGAAATATATCCCAGAAAATAAAATTTTTCGAAAAGCGTAAAACGAGGGAAAAATTTAATTGCACAAGTACCCTTGAACAATTAAAGGAATGTCAAAAGACATAGATTCCTATAATAAATGAACAGAATAAACATACCTGGTACTTGTGTATTTAATACGTTCAATCATTGAAATTAAATTTTGAGAAATGATTGAGCCGCAATAGTTAATGCGCGCATGAACGGGCGCATTACTCGTCAAGGCGCATTACTTCATCAAGGCGCGCAAAAGATGGTTAAGGGCGCATAAGCGTTTTAAGCGCATGGATTGATAGGCGCGCATGGATTGTGCGCGCAGAAAATGAGAGATGAGCGCGTAGTTAGTAAGGCGCATAGATGGCACATAGTTTCCTTGAAACTTTAAAAAGTTGATTTTAATCATTTGTACCTAATATACTCATAACTCAACACAACATAAAATCATTAGTATTGACAAAACTATATTGAATTTAGTTGACTTCAAGCATACCCATTTCACCTCTCAAAAACATGAACCGTTTCGCGTCGAGTGCTTTCGTTAGAATGTCGGCGATTTGATAGTCGGTTCCCACGTGTTCCAAATGAATATTGCCTTTCTCCACGTGGTCTTTGAGGAAGTGATATTTGATGTCGATGTGCTTGGTCTTTGAGTGGATGACAGGATTTTCAGAAACCACAATTGTTGATGTGTTGTCGCAGTAGATGGGACAATTTTCTTCGATGATATCATAGTCCACCAATTGCTGCTTCATCCAAAGTATTTGACAACAACAACTTCCCGCAGCGATATATTCGGCTTCTGTTGTTGAAACAGATACAGAAGCTTGTTTCTTACTTGCCCATGACACAAGTCGATATCCGAGGAAATGACGGGTGCCACTAGTGCTTTTCCTATCAATTGTGCACGCTGCATAATCCGCATCTGAATAACCTACAAGTTTAAAGTTCGAATCTTTGGTGTACCAAAGTCCAAGGTTAACAGTGCCAGAGAGATATCTTATAATACGTTTGACAGCAATTAAGTGTGCTTCTCTAGGGTCGGATTGATAGCGAGCACAAACACAAACACTAAACATAATATCAGACCTACTAGCAGTAAGGTAAAGGAGTGAGCCAATCATACCTCGATAGAGCGTTTGATCAACACATTTACCTTTTAAATCTTTGTCGAGTTTGTTGCCGGTGGCCATTAGAGTATCGTATGCTTTAGCGTTCTCAAGTCCAAACTTCTTGATTAAGTCCTTTGTGTATTTGGATTGGTTGATAAAAATGCCTTCACTCATTTGCTTGATTTGAAGCCCGAGGAAGAATGTGAGTTCTCCCATCATGCTCATTTCAAACTTGCTCTTCATTAGTTTCTCAAAACGCTTGCACAACAATTCATTAGTAGAACCAAATATAATATCATCAACATAAATTTTAACAAGTAATTTATGACCATTATGTTTGGCAATGAAAAGAGTTGTATCGATTTTACCGCGAGTGAAGCCTTTTTCGATGAGAAACTTTGATAGTGTATCATACCATGCTCTTGGTGCTTGTTTGAGTCCATACAAAGCTTTCTGGAGTTTGTACACATAATTTGGAAATTGAGAATCTTCAAACCCAGGTGGTTGAGCAACATAGACTTGTTCTTGGAGTTCACCATTTAGAAACGCGCTCTTCACGTCCATTTGATATAACTTGAAGTTTTTGTGAGCGGCGTAAGCTAGAAATAATCTGATAGCTTCAAGTCTTGCTACGGGCGCAAAAGTTTCATCGTAGTCAATTCCTTCTTCTTGCCTATAGCCTTGTGCAACCAATCTTGCTTTGTTTCTAGTGATGGTTCCATTCTCATCCATCTTGTTTCTGAACACCCATTTCGTACCAATCACTCCATGATCATTTGGTCTTGGAACTAGGGTCCAGACTTTACATAGTTCAAATTGATTGAGTTCTTCTTGCATTGCAACAACCCAATTAGGATCTTGGAGCGCTTCATCAGCCTTCTTCGGTTCAATTTGAGAGATAAAAGCAGTGTAAGCATCAAAGTTTGTAACTCTCCTTGTACGAACACCAACTTGTAGATCACCGATGATATTAGCAATTGGGTGACCTCTAACTTCACGAATTTCAGGGGGTAAGTTAGGTTGAGTCGTAGAAACTTGAAGGTCTTCAATAGGTACATCTTTACCAGATTCAAATTCATTGAAATTTGGGGGTTGAACTGGCTCAGAATTGAAATTTGGGTTTACACCAGATGCAGCAGTAGAAATAGGCGCGTGAGAGGAATCATGAGGCGCATCATTTGAGTGAGGCACAATAGAGGATTCACCAGGAGCATTATACATTGAATTAGGCGCATTTGATGTAGATGGATTTCCTTGTGTTGATAGATTCTGATCTTGAGTGGGCGCAACATAAATAGGAGCACCTGTATCATTTAGCTCAATAGAATCATCAGCAACATTTGGAGCCAAATGTGGCTCAAGGAGAGAATGTTCATCAAATGTAACATGTACAGATTCAACTATCACTAATGTAGTTCTATTAAAAACACGAAAAGCTTTAGAGTGTTTGGCATACCCAACAAAAATACCTTCGTCGGCTTTGGCATCGAATTTACCTCTATGTTCGTTTCCGTTGTAGAGGATATAACATTTGCAACCAAAGATCTTGAAGAATGCAATGTTGGGAGTTCTACCACGCCAAAGTTCATACGGAGTCTTGTTGTGAAGTTTGTTGATGAGGGAACGATTTTGAGTAAAACATGCAGTGTTGATAGCTTCTTCCCAAAAGTACTTAGGCAATTTAGCTTCAGCTATCATCGTCTTTCCCGCTTCAATCAATGTTCTATTCTTTCGTTCAACAACGCCATTTTGTTGAGGGACTCCGGCGGTTGAAAAGTTGTGATCTATCCCATGATCTTCACAATATCGAGCAACACCGTTGTTCTTGAATTCTGTTCCATTGTCGGATCGAACACTAACGATGTCATCTTCTTTTTGGGTTTGGAGCAGTCGAAATAAGGTAGTGAGAATATCATAACAATCATCTTTTGTAATCATCATCTCTACCCATGTATATCTTGAATAATCATCCACCACAACTAGAGTATACTTGTTTCTTCTAATACTTGCGGTGGAAACTGGTCCAAATAGATCAATGTGAAGCAGTTGCAAACATCTTGTAGTTGAAGGATTAGACTTGCTTGAAAATGACTGCTTCGGTTGTTTGCCAAGTTGACATGCAGCGCACTTTTTGTCATGATGATCAGCAACCTTGGGAAGTCCTTTGACAAGATTATTCCTGCTGAGTTTAGATAGATACTTGAAGTTCAAGTGACTTAAGCGCTTGTGCCACAGCCAACTATTTTCATTCACACTTTTTGCTACAAAACAAAGATTAGTACTAGAGTTCATACTATGGAAATCAATAATATAAATATTTGTCTTACGATATCCCGTGAGTAAGATAGCTCCAGTTTTGCCATTCTTGATAAGACATTGCGTTGAAGTGAAATGGCATTCTAATCCTTAATCGCAGAATTGAGATATGGATAATAAGTTGTGCTTGAGCCCTTCGACGAGTGAGACTCTTTCAATGCACACTTTGTCTTTCTTGAGCTTTCCATATGCTACAACTTGACCTTTGTTATTATCGCCAAATGTTACGAAGGAACCTCTTTCTTCATGGACATCTTCTAATAAGGATTCATCTCCAGTCATGTGTCTTGAACACCCACTATCGAGAATCCATTCATAATTTCTAGCTTTTGAAGATCCAGCCATGAAACAAAGAACCTGAAATATAGACATTTAAGCAGGTCCCCTTTATTCTTTTTGGGTCCTAGAGTTAGCAACTTTTGACAACCCACTCTTGCTTGACCTTAGGATTTTTACGTCCTTTGGCATTGGGAGTGAATCGCAAAAGGCATTCCACGGCCTTGTGTCCTGAACAATCACAAATGGAACAATGATGAAAGCCACCAATCACATGAGTTTTCACAAACTCTTTACTTTTCTTGGGGATGGCATTCTTCTTTGGGTCAAATGAACTAGCCTTAACAAAATCTTTCTTTTAAAATTTTGGAGCGCTTTTTCTCGGAGGGCGCATAGGGCTAGGAGGCGCACGGCGATGAGGCGCGTGGCTCTTAGGCGCATAATGAGCACTCGGAGTAGGAGCGCGCCTATTTTCAAGAATGATTTTGCTAGGAGATGGTTCATCTGTAGCTATATCTTTCCCATTGGCTTTCCCAAATTGCTTCGTTGGGTAGACATAATGGAATGTTTGTCTCTTGACTTTTTCCTGTCCTTTACCCATTGAATTAGAATGTTTTTCCTTGGGAATTTCAAAAGTTTGTTGGTTGGTAAATTCACTATCTCTTTCAGCACAGACATCACATTTAAGGTTGTCACTAGTTGATGAGAATCCCAAGCCACTTTTATCACCACTGACTTTTTGGGACTCAAATATATTCTCCATAGTGACACGAGAATTGGACCACTCATTTGTAATCTTTTTAAGATCAGTAATTTGAGCAACCAATTCATCGTTTTGAACTTTAAGAAGTGAGTTCTGTTCTGTTAGAAAAGTGTTTTTAACAGTAAGAGGAGTCATGCTCTTTATCTGCTCCTTAAGGAGGGTGAGTTCAGATTTAAGTAGAGATTTCTCGGTCTTAAGCTGGGAAATTTCATCACATGATAGTGCTAAAGCTTCCTTCATACTATCAAATCTAGTAATTACCTTTTCAGCCTTTTTGAACAATTTTCTTGTTCAGCAATTACTTCATCATTGATTTTGGAGATTGGAGCAGTTGGTTCAACCTGTGGTCTAATGTATGCTCCTTTTCTCAATTTGTTCCTTGCTCCAAGATCACATCGTGAGAATAACAATCCACCATCGTTTTGAGCCGGAGTGAGAAATCCTTGTTCAACGAGCTCGCTAATGGTTGGTCCTTTCTTCTTTTTCACTTCTTGAAAACCTGCAGATTTCTTGATAGGTTTATTCAAGGCATTCATATCAGGAACATCCTTGGAGAAGTCATCATCCGAATCATAATCATCAACTTCATCATCATTTGCCATCAAACAAACGAGTCCATCATCGGAATCTTCATCGCTCTCATCGGAGTCTGTTTCAATCCAAGTATTGTGCTCATTTGCTGGAGCTTCTTCTTCAGCAACCATTCCCTTGTGACGAGTAAACTTGGGAGTGAATTTGGGAGTATGGCTGCTCTTCTTCTGCATATATTCAAATTTGGGAATCGGGCAGCTTGATGCAAAATGTCCGGGTTTCCTGCAATTAAAACAAACAAGATCTTCTTTTCTTTTTGAATCACTGCTCCTTGAAAACTTTTGAGGAGCTTTGCTGGTAGATTCTTGAAATTTGTTGGTTGAGCCGGGTCTTGAGAATTTTCTGAATTTTTGAAATTTCTTCACAAATAAAGCGAAGTCTTCATCATCCATGTCTAATAGCTCAGAAGTAGAAATTTTGGGATCGGAGCTTTTCTGGTCTTGTACAGGCGCAGGAACAGGCGCAGGTGTAGGCGCGGTTTCTCTGTGCGCCACCATAGCCATAGATTTTGACTTTCAGTTTCGTTGATTCGTTGGAGTTTGAGTTCGTAAACTTTGAGATTGCATAAAGATTTCTTAAAGTCCAAACATCTAAAGTTCCAGCGTCTTCAAGAGCGATAGATTTATGTAGGTATCTTGATCCAAAAGCTTGTAGAAAATTTACATTCAAATCTTTGTTAGTAAACTTCATGCCAAGTGAAATACATAGATTGATAATTTCACAGTAGCGTTCATAAGTTTGCCTTAAGTTTTCACCGGGGAGTTGAGAGAAATTGTTGAACCTCTTTTGAACTTCGTATTTCTTGTTCTCCTTGCAAACCGTGTCTCCTTCTATGTGCTCTTCAATAGCATCCCATAGCTCATTAGCAGTAGCACAATGCATGACTTGTTGTTTCATAGCCGTGCTTAGAGTGCTTAGAAGAATGTTTCTTGCTTTGCTATCATTTGCAACTCTTCTAATTTATTCCTCGGTCCATTCTTCCCTTGGTTTGAGAACTGTAGGTTGGGCAGCGTTGGTGCGTGGATTTGGATTCGCCTTCATCGGAATATAAGGTCCATAAACGACGGTGTCATGGAGCCTTTCATCGATTGAGTTGAGATGAGTCAATATGCTGAATTTCCACACGTCAAAATGATCTTCATCAAAGACCGGAACGTGAGTGTAGTTTGCAGTTGCCATAGGTTTTGAGTTTGCCATTTAGAATCGGCACCCAAGCTATTAAGCTTGAAAAACAAAAAATGTTTTATAAAGGTGTCAGCTCTGATACCACTTGTTGGTCCCAAAGGGCAACAAGGGTATGAAAAATAGCTAGAGGGGGGGTGAATAGCTGTTTTAAAATTCTTTTCGTACCCTTGAAAAACTCAATTGCAAATGCGCACTTTATCAAGTAAGCGTTATGAAATGCGCCTAAGTGAGTGAGTGAAATGCACAGCGGAATTTAGTAATGAAAAATAGGCGCAAAGTGTGATAAAGGGGCGCACACACACTCTAAGTATTTTGGCTCAAAGTGATTGAAATAAAGAACTAAGGCAAATGATATAACAACACAACACAATTCAGTTCAATCAATCTACAATGAGTAAACAAGCAAATAGTGAGTGAAAATAATAACTTGAAAGAAACGACAAGATAATAACACAAGCTATTTGGAGAGGTTCGATCAATGAAAGATCTACGTCCTCTACCAAGATGGTTAGTCTTGGATTTCTAATGGAGATCTTATATAATGAGTGAGTGTTACAAATTACAACTTTTGAGCTCCTACACTAACTCAAGATCTAATATTCTATGAATGAACAAATCCAAAACAATAACCGGTGTATCTCTAAAATATGGATCTAAATGATCAAACTTAAAGAGGTGCGTGTGTGTTTAGTATCAAGGCTCTTTAGATCTTTATGATTTAGAGCACAATGAAACTAAAGTGTTATAGCTTGAAGATCTGGGCTAAGGATGAAGGTATGAAGATGTTCTTGAGGAAATCTGGAAAAACGAAGGCAATCTTCAAATCTTCAACAAATGCTTAGAGAGAGAAATTCTTGAATTTCTTAGCAAAACTCAGCAACTTCAAAATGTTGAAGTTATGGGGTATTTATAGTGAACTTCAAAAAAACTAGCCGTTGGAAATCCTTGTGGATAAGATGAGCTGTCGCTCGTTGATTGGAGCATGCATATATTATGCCCATTTTGACACTCAACATAAATGTGACCGTTATGGACACGTGTCAACAGATTAGGCGCATATGCATCTTTTAACCACCGTTGGATCATTGGCGTAATTTGAATTCTCTTCAAGTCTTCGAGTCTTCAATAAATCACTTAGTTTGAATAAACACTTTGAGGCGCGTTTAAGCCAACAGGCGCATTGAGCCAAGAGGCGCACAGTAAGCGTGCGGTTAAATCAAGGGGCGCAGAGGCGCGTAACATAGCTTTATGAAGAAATCCTTATGCACCTCGCTCTAAATGGCGCATGGCGCAAATGTAGAAGGCGCGTGGCGCAGGAGGCGCATAAGCGTGGCTCAAACTCACTGAGTGGTTTTTCTTGAAACTTGATCTTCTTGCCCTATTTCTAAGCCTATTCTATAACAATGGACAACTTAAAAAATTGAAGTATAAATACTTCTTACATGTGGGTCTAAAGTCCATGAAATAAAACTTAGGTGATGGATCAATCAAATCTAATAAATCCTATTACATTAAAACTGAGATATGTGTGGGCATACCCAACAAACTTGATCATTATAACCTAAGGTGTAATAACCAAATGATGGAATTAAGTTTTCTTGGATAAAACTAACATGGGTAGCAAGAAACATACTAATTAAGCAAGACAAAATGTGAAAAGGTTGATTCATATTTCGACTATGATGAAACATTCTCACTCCTAGTCATGTTTTAAGATATTAGAATTATCATTGTCATATCTTCATATTTGGAATATGAAATTTGACAAATTGATGTCAAAACAGTGTTCCTTAACGGGAGCTCACTTAAGGATGTATTGGATACAACCTAAAGGTTTTGTTAATCCAGAATTTTTTTAATAAAGTATGTAAGTTGCGGAAATCCATGTGATGGATACTTGGAGTTGAAACAATCATTTTGATGAAGTGTTCAAATCGTTTGAAATTCATCAAAGATGAGACTTGTGTTTGCTAGAAAATTAGTGGGAGCATAGTCTTATCCCTAGTGTTATATATGTGGTTGACATATAGTTTATTTGAAATAGTTTCTTAATGAAAGACTTAGGAAGAATCCGCTTACAACCTTGGAATTAATATCTACTGATATAAATCTAGGAAGTTGATTGGTTTGTGTCAAAGTACTTATAAAGACAAAGTACTGAATTGTAATATGCTAGACTCTTGGAGAAGAACTTGTAAAGTTGTCTAATGACAATGTTCTTGGCAAGACTTAGTCTTATTGGAAGACTAATGAGCAAGAATACATGATTAAAATTCCATATGCTTGGGCAATTGGATCTATCATTTATGTCATATTATGTACTTAGACGGGATAACTCGTATACTTGGAGTATGATGAGAACATACTACTCATATCCTAGTGAAAGTCACTAGATAGTGTTCAAGAATATCCTTATCTACTTGAGAAGAACTAAGGATGTATTCTTGATGGTTGTTGGAATGGGAGATGATCTAGTAAATGGTTAAATAGATGCATGCTTTCACAACGACAAGGATAATTAAAGATCGCAGTATGGACATATGTTTAAAGTAAGTGCTATTAGTTGGAATAGTTTCAAACAAATACACCCTAAATTATTCTACAAATAATATTGAGTATTTAGTTACATGAGTTGTAACTAAGGGAGTTGTTTGAATATAGATGTTATTAGTAAAACTAGAAATAGTTTCTAGTACTACTAATCCTATGGACCTTTGTTGTGAAATAATGGTTATTGCACAAGCTAAAGTTCCAAGGAATTATCTGGGATCCAAACACGCACTCAGACATTTCCATCTCTACGAGAAATCGTTAACATGGGAGATGTCAAAATATGGAAAATACCTTATGATGATAACAAGGATAATTTTCCTACATAAGATTCTCCACATGCTGTTATAATGGTCATAAGCTAAGCTCAATGGTATTGGATATGTATTGATTGGGCCTAGTGCAAGTGAGAGATTATTGCAGATTATGCCCTAGGCCCTTGAGAAAGGCCTCATGTTATGTCATGTTCTCATTTGTTATGGAGATAACAACCTGGATTATTATATGTTTTTGCATTTTTATTATAATAATCCCCATCCCTAGTAATTATGAAGAACTAGTATAAGTTTAATCGATGATCATGTGTATATGATACAAATTAAACTTATGGGTACTTGTTGGTGAACAAGTACTGGACATGACCCACTATGAGATTTATGTCATGGTCAAATGTCATAATTAAATCTCATATAGTTATATTATTTGATATCATTAGACCCGAGATTATCATGTCTTCTACATGATGAACATTATGTTTAACATAGTCAACTACTACTCTTAACCAGGTAGTCATAAAGGCTATGATTGGCATAATCAGATTCTTGTAGGGAAGAATGATAAGTCAAGATGGAATTTGTCCTTCCCTCAAGAGAGATATCAGCTTAGGCCACTCGAAGAGTAAGATTGATGAAATGCGTGGCCACGCTCAAATGAATTGATGTGTTCAGTGTCATTTGCTCATATCAATCTACTCGGGATCGAGAAAAGCATTGAACAATATAAGTTGACGTGGATCATGACTTATGTTCAATATGATATCGCGTGACAAAAGGATTGTGATATGTTCTTGTTAGTTTTGGTGCCCTAGGCACGTTTGTTAAACGTTGTATATGTTATCATTTTATTCATATTAATAAAGAGATGTTTGATTATTATTGTTGTTCATGTTTACTTATAATAATCTCTATCCCTAGTACTTGTGAAGCACTAGTATAAAGGCTAAATGATCATGGGATGATCATGTTATATTTTTGGGTACTTGTTTGGAACAAGGTACTGGACATGACCTGCTGTATGAGATTTATGTCATGGTCAATGTCATATATAGATCTCATATTAGTTATGTCATTTGAATCCTTAGACAGGAAGTTATTATAGTCTTCCACTTGATGAACATTATGTTTGACAGATTTAAACGCTACCTTTAACCAGGTGGTTATAAAGGGTATGATTGGCATAATCGGATTCACGTAGGGAAGAATAATAAGCTAGGTTGGATTTGTCCCTCTTTGGAGAGATGTCAAGCTTGGGCCCCTCGTAGGAATAATGTTGATGAAATGTTTGGCCAAACTCAAATGAATTGATTGGATCAATGTCATTTGGATTATCAACATATTCGGTATTGAGAAAGTATTGAACAAATACATGTTGACTTGTTGACCATGACTTGTGTTCAATGACATCGTGGAAAAAGGGATTGTAACATGTTCTATAAAGGAATGCGAACTTGTATATAGTTACACTATTTGGGTAGGTATGACGGTTTGCTAGAACCTAATCATATCTTATGGGCTTATGATTGAACCCATTGCAAATTTAGTGTAATCCTATAGGGGTTCACACAAATAGAACGAATCTTAAAAGGACTTAATTGGAATTTTGGGTCGAAGGATCTTGAAGGGATTTGAGGACTTTAAAGGAGAAAAGAACAAACCTGGAAAATAGGTTGGTCCGGTCAGACCTTGTAAAGGACTCGGCCGGACCCCCTAGTGATCCGGGCGGCCTGGGTAAAGGACCCAGTCGGACCTTGTTAGGATTCGGCCGTATCCCTCGGCTACCCGGGTGGACCAGTCGGTTTCGGCCTGGGAAGTTTTTGTTCCGTTTTCTTGCGGGTTTATTCACTTGTTACCTATTTGGAATAGGTTAAATAAGTATTTAAACACCCTCTAGTTTCCCTAATCAGTCCATATGTTTGTGTAAGCCTCCAAAGAGTTTTTGAGAGAGTTATTTCTTGTTCTATGAGATCCTTAGATTGAAGAACAAGAACATCACATATTAACTCCATATAGTTCTTATAATTGTGAAAGCGTGTTTCAATTCGGTCTAGCAACCAAGATCAAGTGTTCTTGATATTCATTCGAAGGTGTGGATAGCAATAGAGGGTGAAACTTATCATCTCCAAAGTTTGTGTTCTTGCTCTGTTCGTGATCAAGTCTCAAATCTCCACCAAGATTCAAGGTTGCAAAATCAAAAGCATCAAGGGATAGTATTCTAGTATTCATTATGCATGTATTTGATATAATCATATGAATGGATCTATGGGCTTTGGGTTTCATGAAAAATTTAAATGCTTAATTCCGCTGCGCATGTTACTAGGAAACCCAACAGTTCTATAAGGATAAACGAACTTCGTTAAGTTATATTAATTGGGTAGTCATGATGGCTTGCTAGAGTCCGCTCATGACTTATGGGTTTGACCTTGGTTTGACTCATTGCCAACTTAATATAATCCTATGGGGTCACACACAAAAGAACGAATTAAATAAAAAGCTAAAATTAAGTTTCTGGTGGTGCTCGGCCGAGCACATCACATGACTCGGCTGAGCACGAGTTATAGAATGGGATTGATAGAGGTGCTCGGTCAAGCACCCCAAAGGAATCGGCCGAGCAGGCCCTGTTCAGACCCTATTTTCTGATTTCGTGTTTTGACCTATTTCTTCTAAAAGGTTTAGGTTTAATAAGTATAAATACCCCTCTCTTTACCCTAATCAGTAAGAATTGATATTGTATCATTATTGGTAGCCTCCATGTGTTTAAGAAACATATTCTTGAGTTTATATTGAGAATCAAAATCTCAAGAACACCAATAAATTCATATATCCTTTAAAGATTAGAAAAGAGTGTTTTCTAATGATGGGATCTAGCAATCCAGATCTAGAATTGTTCTAGATATTCGTTCACGTTTGGATACACATAGAGGATGCTTGCTTTAGCATCTCAATTTCGTGTTCCTGTGATCGTGATTCGAAGAACGTGGAGAAGATCAATTCATAAAGCTTGAAGACTTGATGATTTGAAGATCCGAAAATTTTAAACGCATAACAACGGTTAGTATTCTAAATTCATCTTCCTATTTATTTAATCATCATGAATGGATCTCAGGGCTTTATATTTTTGTTGATTTTATATTGCCGTTTTCCGCTGCACAAGGACCCTCAAAACCCAACATCATCTTCCTTCAATCCTTCTTCAATCTCGCTCACTGATCGCGTAATCTATTTTGTAAGTTGATAAGATCTATTGACATTTGAGAAAGTTTCAGAAACCCCATATTTTATGTAGTGCAAGTGGCTATCATTGATGTTCTGATACTCATCAATGGATCTCTGAGTAATGGCTTGTTGCTATGAGAAATTTTTAGCTAACACCTGTAAATGCGCTTCAACAGCATTTTAGGCAGTGAGAATGTCGACATAAACTCGCTCTGTGTGCCTATCTACGCTGTAATGGGATGCACTAAAATGAGTCACAATGAGCTCTTTTAGAACGTCCAACTTTGAAATAAGAGCATTGATATCAATAGAGGGCGCACTAGAGTCTGTGTGGGAGTAGCTCGCCTTGAGCTCTGCACTTTCTTTTGTGCCAAATGTAGTCACTCCCAAAATTTCAAGCTTATATTTTACTTATTTGAGATTGTATACCACACTTATCAACTTCTGACTGTCCCCTGGAACAATCTCAAACAATTTCCTTATATCAGATGCAATACTAGCTTCCACCTCTTTTACAGCATCAACAAATTCTTGACTATCATTAAGTCTGATGCCTCCATCAATTTTGTCATAGAGAGAAGTGAGAGTCGCTTTGAAAAGGTTATTCATTTGATCTATAGCATCGTTCCACTGTTGAGGAGTGAGGAAATGTTTGTCCCTGATATCTCCGCCTATACGCGCCATATCCCCCTTAATGGCAGAAATCTCATCAGGTTGACTAGCGATCATAGAAGTATGAAATTCCAATTGCAATTCAATATGCGCCTGGCCCTTCTGAAGTTGCTGAAGTAAGGTAAGGACCACTCCCATGTCAGTAGGAGTTTGAGGAGGAGGCGCACGGGTAGGAGAGGGTGCAGGAGTAGTGCGCATGACAGGAGGTGGAGTAGAGGCGCATTGAGGAGAGGGAAGATAGTCATTACTTGAGTATCCAAAAGCATCAGCAATCATTTGCCTAGTGATTGAATCAAGAGAAGTGGTTTTGCGCCTTTTGAGGGACCTAATCCCCCTGACTTGGTTCATCCCCCAAGTCACCAAATAACTCTGAAGAAAGTTGATCTCTGAATTGCTATTGTTCAGAAGTCAATTTGATAGGCGCTGGAGTTGGTGGTTTTGGAACAGTTGTTGGCGCAGTTGTTGTTGGTGGTGGTCTGGTAGGAAGCGCATGAGGAGTAGGCGCAGAAGGTGCAGGTGCGCGCTGAACATCAGCGCTGGAACCTGCGCCTCTTTGCCTTTCAACATTAGCTAAGACAGCAACTTGTTTAAGTTGATACTCTTCATCTTTCTTCTTTTGCATTTCAAGCCTGTTGGCCTCTTGTGCGCGCTTAAGATCCCTATCCTCATCTTTTTCAGTTCTGGGGCGCTTCGGTGGTTTGCCCCCATGATCAACAAAATCAACCATTCCTCCAGACAAGTCTCTGGACGCAGGCCTTCTTTAGACTCTTCTTTATTCAGCTTTTTCAGCATCATTCAGACCCTCATTTGCTTTGCCTTTGCCTTTATCAAACTCAGTGCTAGGAACTGCGCCTGAGGGAGCGCTAGACGCTGCGCCTATGGCAATCTCTTATTCTACACCATCTTCATCTGATTCAGTGGCTTAATCCACTAATCCTTCAATTTTTTCCTTTATTTTGATCCCAACTACGCGCTTGGCAGGCTTCTTTCTGTGCTTTTTCATCACCAAGTTAGCTTTTCCAAAAATGGGGACTTCATCCAGTTTATGATCAGGATTCTCATGAAGAAACCGTTGAAGTTTAGGATAAGTGAGAAAGATCTTTGTCAGAATACGGAAATGAGTTTTGAACTTGGTTTTTTCATTTGCTTTGCTTTTAATGTACTTCTTAATGTGCTCCATTAAATTTTTCATCAAAACTTAGGGCCAGTTCAACTTGTCCTTGCCCATAATGGCCACAGTATATTCCCACTGTTCCACATTGAATCTGTTCACATTCTTAGTTTAACACAATGGAAGTGTCCATCAAGTGTGCTATATGCGCCAAGAGATCTCATCCATCTCTTATTTCAACTGTCTTGATATTGTTCTGCAGAGTGGGAATATTGAAGGTTTTTGCCACAATGTTTTGAGTAGCTAGGGCATATGTCATGGCCCAACCTGATACGCTTTGAGGTCCAAAGGTATCAAAATCCAGCACATTTCGGATAGTGCCATAGGTGATTTTGACTTCTGATGGTGTATATTCCCTAGGCATGTTATTTGGCATGTTGTTTGACAATGTTTGTTATCACTTCAATTTATATAAAGAGATGTTTTGGATTATTATTTGTTGTTTCATGTTTTGTTATAATAATCCCCGTCCCTTGTACTTATGAAGAAATAGTATAAGTTTAATTAGATAATCATATTGATGATTATGTGTATGTGATACAAGTTAAATTTATGGGTATATGTTGGTGAACATATACTGGACATGACCCAAAGATGAGGTTTATGTCATGGTCATAATGTCATAATTAAACCTCTAAATAGTTACATCATTGAATCCCTAGACCTGAGATTATTACGATCTTCCACATAGTGGAGATCATGTTTGACATATTCAAACGTTACTCTTAACCAAGTAATTATAAAGGATATGATTGGCATGATCAAAGCTATGTAGGGAAGTGTAATAAGTCAAGATGGGATTTGTCCCTCTTTATGAGAAATGTCAGGCTTGGGTCCCTTGATGAATAGCATTGATGAAATGCATGGCCGTGCTCAAATGAATTGATATGATCAATGTCATTTGTGTTATCAAAACTATTTGGAATCAAAAAAGTATTGGGCATTGTAAGTTGACCATTGACCATGGCTTACGCTCAATGACATCGTGGGCAAAAAGGATTATGATATGTTCTATAAAAGATTCACGAACTTTGACAAGTTATATTAATTGAGTAGTCATGATAGCTTGCTAGAGTCCGCTCATGATTTATGATATCAAATGGGTTTGATCACATTGCCAACTTAATATAACCCTATGGGGTCACACACAAAAGAACGAATTGTTAAAAGGGTAAATAGGCAGGATTTTTTTCTGGCACGACCGTGTTAGTACCCAACCTGAAAATAAGTTATTAGGCATTCTAGAACTCACAAGGACCTCCCAGGTATTTACAGGATGTGCAGGACTTATCCGGAATTCCTAAAAAGACTTGATAAGAAGATATTCTCGACTGATCGGATTAGGGATCGAAGATAGACGTTATCTAAGCATTCTCTAGAGTCCAGATTAATCAGAGCCTTGGAAACCATGTCAATCTCTTTGTTTGGCTGGGCGGCCAGTCTGGGATGGACTGGGCAGCCAGTCCTTCCTGGTCAGAATCCCTATAAATAGGTGACCTCAGTTCATAATTAAAAACAACAAATCTCTCCCTGGGTTCCACAACCAAAACTGATGGCAAAACTCTCTCTCCAAGCCTTTCTAGCAATCCCGAAGGTCCGGTGAATCTGCGGAAAAGATTCGGCTTCGTTTTTGTCAAGATTGGTAAGGATTCTACATGTTTTCTTAGTATTAGATCTGATTTATGCTACTTTCATTATGTTTATACACCTATATTCATATGATTGATAACGTGTTCTTCATGTTCTTACTAGAATTCATACTTTGCTCTATGATTAGGGTAGCGATCTTCATGTTTATGTATTATCTCATACATGTTCATGATGTTCTTATTATTATGCTAGATTTGCGACTTACCATGCGTAACATGTTAGATCTAATGTTTTAATCCCTACTTATAATGCATAGCCGATGATGATCCACGAGATCTAGGAACTACTTCTAAACCCTAAATTTTAGGTAAACATTCCCATGATCATTAAGTCTCCTATGATGAATATGATGACTGCACCTTGATCTTATCAATGGTATAATCATTATTCTAGGATGTGATCATCTTGCATTATTCTTTCTCCTCCCCCTTCATTATGCATCATCCCACTTCTTCTCTCTATTCTGATTATGTGCTAACTACGTCGACCTGAGCTTCTCAAACGAGAGGAATGTAGGCAATCTTCGGATCCGGTCTCAATCACTAACACACTACTAACACATTCATCATGATAGAAAGTCCGATCTATCGGGCGATAGGAGTGAATACTGTATATTCTTCTCTTATCGTAACTTGACCCCCGAACCCTCTCTGTTAGCTTTTCTCAATATTTTAGCTCGATAAAAACAACGTGGCGACTCTTAATAAGTTAAATGCCAATTTGAATATCCTAATCCCATAGATAAGATAAAATAAGATAAATAATAAAAAATACTTCCCGTGCGTCGCCCGCATTCGGAAAGGGGTATTCACAAACCGTGCCGCTTATGAAGCACGACTGTTCCAAATGGCACGACCGTGCCAATTATGAAGCACGACCATTCCAATAATCTACCAAGGTATGTTACTGGTGGACCTAATGGCACGACCGTGCCAGTTATAGGGCACGACTGTGCCAGAGCTATCTTAGCTGGAAAGCTGCAGTTTAATTGGGTGTTGGGATTTAGGTCTTCTAGGTCATTAAGGGTTAATGACTAAGAACTATAAATATATCTTTTTTCCAGCCATTAAACATATGCAACCTAGTTTTTTGGAAAAATAATATTCAAGATCAAAGATTAAGAATCAAAGATCAAGAACCCTAGTTTCATATAGCCTCCATAATAGAAGTGTGCTCTATTGGGTCTAGCAATCCAGATCAAGAAGGTGTTCATGATATTCGTTCGTGTTGGGTTTCGATCAAACATGCGCAGCGGAATTTAGCATTTAAAATTTTGAAACCCAAAGCCATGGATCCGTTCATACGATTAAATCAAATAAAACATAAGAATAAAGGATAAAACTAACCCTTGATGGCTATCAAATTCTCTTGGTCTTTGGTGGAGGTTTGAAGACTTGATCACGATCACAAAGCTTGAACACGAACTTTGAAGATGATGATTTTCACCCTCTAGCGGTATCCACACTTCAAACGAATATCAAAGGAGCTTCTTTGAATTTGGTTGCTAGACCAAATTGTGAAACACTTTTTCACAATCAAAAGAACTATATGGAATTTATTTTGTGTTTTATTTTGTTCTTCAACCAAGAATGTCTTGGAACAAAATAAACCCTCTCTCAAACTCTTTGAGACTCACAAAATCATTAGCATAGAGTGCTGGCCGAATTTGGTCTTTTATACACAAGCATGACCTATTCCAAATAGGAAACTTGTGTCAAAATCCGTCCAAAATTCGTTTCCTAATCAAATTAGGAATCTGCCACCCGACAGTACTGTGCGGCCGCCCAAAAACCTCTGTGCGGTCGCACAACTATCTGAAGCAAAACTGGTACAAAACTAAGATAATTGTGCGGCCGCCCAGTCCATACTGTGCGGTCGCCCACTTCCCAGGATGTCCAGAATTTCCAAAATTCCAATGTAGTCCTTTTAAAGATCCGTTCTATTGTGTGTGACCCTCTAGGATTATACTAATTTGGCAATGAGCTCAAACATGATCCCATAAGATATGATTAGGTTCTAGCAAACCGTCATACCTACCCAAATAGTATAACTAGATACAAGTTCGCATTCTTTAGAATATGTCACAATCCCTTTATCCACGATGTCATTGAACACAAGTCATGGTCAAACAGTCAACTTGTTTTGTTCAATACTTTCTCGATTCCGAATATGTTGATAATTCAAATGCTATTGATCCAATCAATCCATTTGAGTCCGGCCGAACATTTCATCAACATCATTCCTACGAGTGGCCCAAGCTTGACATCTCTCCGAGGAGGGACAAATCCATTTAGCTTATTATTCTTCCCAACGGGATTCCGATTATGCCAATCATACCTTTTATAACTACTCGGTTAAAAGTAGCGTTTGAATATGTCAAACATAATGTTCATCAAGTGGAAGACTATAATAACTTCATGTCTAAGGATTCAAATGACATAACTAATATGAGATATATGTATGACATAGACCATGACATAAATCTCATAGAGCGGGTCATGTCCAGTGCCTTGTTCCAAACAAGTACCCATAAATCTAACATGATCATCCCATGACCATTTAGCCTTTATACTAGTGCTTAACAAGTACTAGGCACGGGGATTATTATAAGTAAACATGAACAACAATAATAATCAAAACATCTCTTTATTGATATGAAATAAATGATAACAATTACAACGTTTATTAAACGTGCCTAGGGCACCACTACCAACAATCTCCCACTTGCCCTAGGCCCAATCTCCCATGTATCTAATACCCATGGACCTAACATGACCATCATGTTTAGCTTGTGGAAGTCCCTTTGTTAGTGGGTCCGCAACATTGTCATCAGTAGGTACTCTGCATATATTTACGTCTCCCCTATCAACGATCTCTCGAATGATATGAAAACGCCTAAGTATGTGTTTGGATTTCTGATGTGCTCTTGGTTCCTTTGCTTGAGCAATAGCACCATTATTATCGCAATAAACGAGTCTTTGTCAGTTTGGAAGCTTGCATCCGTGTAAGCATTTACAACGAGATCATCTTCCATTCCTCCATAGACCAAAAACGAGTCTTTAGTCCTTCTCAAGTACTTAAGAATCGCTTTTACAGCTATCCAGTGATTTTCGCCAGGGTCGGATTGGTATCTACTTGTCATGCTCAAAGCATAAGATACATCCGGCCTAGTACAAATCATGGCATACATGATGGACCCAATTGCCGAAGCATATGGAACATCATTCATTTTCTCACGCTCATCTTTTGTCTTAGGACATTGAGTCTTGCTTAGAGAAACTCCATGTAACACGGGCAAGGTGCCTCTCTTAGAATTTTCCATACGGAATCTTCTAATGACCTTGTCAATGTATGTACTTTGGCTTAAACCAAGTAGCCTCCTTGATCTATCTCTATTGATCTTAATGCCAAGTATATATGCGGCTTCACCCATATCTTTCATTGCGAAGCACTTTCCTAACCAAGTCTTCACAGACTGAAGTGTAGGAATGTCGTTTCCAATGAGCAATATGTCATCCACGTATAAAATAAGGAATAGCACTATGCTCCCACTAATCTTCTTGTATACACAAGGCTCATCTTCGTTTTTGATGAAACCAAACTCTTTGACCGATTCATCAAAACGGAGATTCCAACTCCTAGAAGCTTGCTTCAATCCATAGATGGATCTCTGCAATTTGCATACCTTAGAATTTTGTTCAAAACCTTCTGGTTGTGTCATATACACATCCTCTTGGAGTTTTCCATTTAGGAAAACGGTTTTGACATCCATCTGCCATATTTCATAGTCATGATATGCGGCAATGGCAAGCAAAATTCTTATAGACTTGATCATTGCTACGGGTGAAAAGGTCTCATCATAGTCAATACCATGAACTTGCCTATAACCCTTCGCTACAAGCCTAGCTTTGTAAGTATGCACCTTCCATCCATGTCAGTCTTCTTCTTGAAGACCCATTTGCATCCTATGGTTTTTACACCTTCGGGCGCATCAATCAAATTCCAAACTTGATTGTCTTGCATGGATTGCAATTCGGATTCCATGGCTCCAAGCCACTTGTCTGAATCAGGAGAAGACATCGCCTCTTGGTAGGTTGACGGTTCATCATTCTCAATGATTTCTACCTCATTACTATCCGTTACGAGAAATCCATATCTCTCGGGCTCGGATCGTAACCTACTAGATCTGCGAGTTGCTTGTGTACTTTGAACAGGTTCCACAACTCCTTGTGGTTCTTGTTCTTGTTCCACTATTGGTTCAATGTTATTTTCTGGGTCTCGAATTTCTTCAAGGTTTATTTTACTCCCACTGATTTCTTTGGAGAGAAACTGTTCCTCTAGAAAGACACCAGTTCGGGCAACAAACACTTTTTTGTCCTTTCGGTTGTAAAAGTAATATCCTTTAGTTTCCTTAGGATATCCCACGAAAATACATTTATCAGGTTTGTGTGCTAGTTTTTCAGAGATAAGTCTCTTGACATAAACTTCGCAACCCCAAATCCTCATGAAAGATAAACTAGGTTTCTTTCCACTCCACATCTCATATGGAGTCTTTGGAACCGATTTAGTTGGAACTTGATTTAGTGTGAAAGCAGCGGTTTCTAGGGCGTAACCCCAAAAGGATATTGGAAGATCAACTTGACTCATCATTGATCGAACCATGTCTAACAAACTCCGATTTCTCCTCTCAGACACACCATTCCATTGTGGTGTTCCGGGCGGAGTCAATTGTGAAACTATTCCACAATTCTTTAGATGATCATCAAATTCTTGGCTCAAGTATTCACCACCTCGATCTGATCGAAGTGCCTTTATACTTTTGCCAAGTTGTTTTTCTACTTCATTTTGAAATATTCTAAATGTCTCAAATGCTTCACTTTTATGTTTCATTAGGTAAACATACCCAAATCTACTATAATCATCAGTGAGGGTTATGAAGTATTGAAATCCTCCCCTAGCATTGCTACTTAATGGTCCGCATACATCGGAATGTATCAACCCCAATAAGTCGCTTGCCCTTTCACCTAGCTTGGTAAAAGGTGTCTTAGTTATTTTTCCAAGAAGACACGACTCACAAGTATCATATGACTCGAGGTCACATGAACCTAAAAGTCCGTCCCCATGGAGTTTTGAGATACGCTTCTCATTAATATGACCAAGACGGCAATGCCACAAATAAGTATGATTTACATCATTAGGTTTAGATTTCTTATTTACATGATAGACATTATTTTCATTCTTGACATCCAAGATATAAAGGCCATTAAATGAATTAGCAATACCATAAAGCACATCATTTAAATAAATAGAAAATTTCTTATTCTCAATAAGAAACTTAAAACCTTCATTATCCAAACAAGAAATTGAAATAATATTTCTTCTTAAATCCGGAACATAATAACAATTGTTCAAAACAAGAATTAATCCGGAAGGTAAAGTGACTTCATAAGTCCCTACGGCTAATGCAGCAACTCTTGCTCCATTCCCCACGCGTAGATCTACTTCACCTTCTTTAAGCAGTCTCCTATTCTTTAATCCCTGCACATTTAGACAAATGTGAGAACCACATCCGGTATCCAATACCCAAGAATCAGTGGTAGAAAGGAGAATATCTATCATATAGATACCTGAAGTCGACGCAGCCTTGCTGCTCTTCTTCTTCTTTTGCTCTTCCAAGAAAGCCTTGTAATTACGTTTCCAATGACCAATTTCTTGACAATGGAAACAGATTGCATCCTTTTGTGAATCAGGTTTTGCCTCAGAAGCCTTGGCAACCTTTGCCTTGCTTATTTTGGGTTTGACAACTTTTGCCTTACCCTTTCCTTTGGCACCAGCCTTCTTCCCATCATGAACCAAGAGCACGGGAGAACCTTTCTCCACAATTTTCATCTCTGCAGTCTTGAGCATCCCATGCAACTCAGAGAGATTCTTATCCATTCCATGCATGTTATAATTCATCACAAACTGATTATAACTTTTAGGCAATGAATTAAGAATGAGATCCGTGGCTAGCTCCAATGGGATTGGATAGCCAAGTTTCTCAAGGTGCTCTACATAACCTTTCATTTTAAGAAAGTGAGGACTCACTTGTTGCCCTTCATTCATTTTACTAGTAGTGAATGCAACAATGGTCTTGTGCCTCTCTTGCCTAGCTTGCTCTTGAAACATGGTTCTCAACTCCACGCCTATCTCATAGGCTTCCAAATGTTCCAAACTTTGTTGAGTTTTGAACACATAGCAGCAAGCATGAGACAACTTACATCTCTAGAATCATTACGATGTTTCTTGTAATTGTCTCTTTCTACCCTAGGGGCAGTAGGCGGTGGTTCAGCAGGGAGAGGCCCATCGAGAATGTACAACTTATCTTCTTGCCTAAGAACAATTCTTATGCTACGGATCCAATCCATAAAGTTGGTACCATTCTCTTCGAGCTTATCCTTCTCAAGGATCGATCGCAACGACATTGATTGAGTGTTATTAGTCATTATCTACAAATATGCAAAATTTCCAAAATTTAATAAGTACCGATCTTCATTAAAGAGATAAATAATGTATTTTTCAAACAAAATACTCCCACTAAATTATATATCCTTCATATACATCCAATGTATAATATAATTTAAATGGGTTAAGATCCAACTTTAATTTAATTTCAAGTCCGCTAAGGCGGATAACACAAAATCAAATTAATTAGGTAGACAACTCTTGTCAATCATATCTCATATGACTCTTAGTTCCTTTTATGAGATTCTTTAAGAAATCCAATTTCAAAAAGCATGTTAAACCTCATCTTTGCCTAGGCCCAAAACTGTTTTGACGCCCAATTAAGTCTAACCATTTTAAACGCATAGTTAATGTGTCCCGCTAGGGCGTGCCCACATTATCTATCTTGCTCATACATAAATAAATTTAATGCACCTCGCTAGGGCGAATCTACATTAAAATCACTCATGTACTAACAAGTGTTTTAATCATGGCATGGCAATAAAAGACTTAAAACTTTCTTTGAAGGTTCATCACATGTAGCATATAACATATTTATGAGCACATAATATAAACATGTTACACATCAAGTTTAGCCACTAAATTAATCTCCATTAATTTAAGCATGGTATTTATGTGTCATTAGTTTCTCTATAATTATGAGGATGAGACTATTTCAACTTTGTTTATTATCTCCAAATCAAGACAACAAGAAGTGCGGTCGAACTAAGCCATTAGGCAACCACAATCCCGCACTAATTCAAGAAACCAAGAAAGTAGTCCATGTGGCCGAAACTAAGCAATAGATGGTCTCGATGAACGTAGGCCAATTGCATTCACAATTCCACATGGATCTCCAATCATTGAATCAAGAACTTTGTTTGTCAATTTAGCAATTATGAACTCTTCATAATTCTAACTTCGTTTTATCTTGAAACTTTGATTGCGATCAATTTTGGGAAAACACAATCTCGATGAACGCAGATTAGCCATCCAAAACTTGAACCAATCTAGGAATCACAAGACTAAAACAAATAGGAAAATCAAACCCCAAAATCCACGCACAAACCAACTACCCAAAAACCCATTCCAGATCAGCAAGTCTGGACTGGTTCTGTTACTGGTTTTGTTGAACCTTTCGAAAATTCCAAATTCTGATTTTTGAGCAAACAGACATTCTGATCTTGGCGTGCGGCCGCCCAAAATTACCTGTGCGTCGCCCAAAAACCGTGCGGTCGCCCAGTTTCTTCCGTGCGGTCGCCCAGTTCAATCAGAATGTGCAGAATTTTAAGTTCGAAAATTTTGTCTCAAAATTGTTTTTCCCCGATTATTAAAAACTTGATCCAATCAAAAATTAATAACCAACAATTCTGAATCCACCATAATTTATTTATTGCGATTGAATCGTGCGATTAAAGTTGTAAAA
>JAOWBW010001124.1:72373-212717 GCA_026119855.1 Campanula takesimana
CAATTGCCGAAGCATATGGAACATCATTCATTTTCTCACGCTCATCTTTGTCTTAGGACATGAGTCTTGCTTAGAGAAACTCCATGTAACACGGGCAAGGTGCCTCTCTTAGAATTTCCATACGGAATCTTCTAATGACCTTGTCAATGTATGTACTTTGGCTTAAACCAAGTAGCCTCCTGATCTATCTCTATAGATCTTAATGCAAGAATATATGCGGCTTCACCCATATCTTTCATTGCGAAGCACTTTCCTAACCAAGTCTTCACAGACTGAAGTGTAGGAATGTTGTTTCCAATGAGCAATATGTCATACGTATAAAATAAGGAATAGCACTATGCTCCCACTAATTTCTTGTATACACAAGGCTCATCTTCGTTCTTGATGAAACCAAACTCTTTGACCGATTCATCCAAACGGAGATTCCAACTCCTTGAAGCTTGCTTCAATCCATAGATGGATCTATGCAATTTGCATACCTTAGAATCTTGTTCAAAACCTTCTGGTTGTGTCATATACACATCCTCTTGGAGTTTTCCATTCAGGAAAGCGGTTTTGACATCCATCTGCCATATTTCATAGTCATGATATGCGGCAATGGCAAGTAAAATCTTTATAGACTGATCATTGCTACGGGTGAAAAGGTCTCATCATAGTCAATACCATGAACTTGCCTATAACCCTTTGCTACAAGCCTAGCTTTATAAGTATGCACCTTCCCATCCATGTCAGTCTTCCTTTTGAAGACCCATTGCATCCTATGGTTTTTACACCTTCGGGCGCATCAATCAAATTCCAAACTTTATTGTCTTGCATGGATTGCAATTCGGATTCCATGGCTCCAAGCCACTTGTCCGAATCAGGAGAAGACATCGCCTCTTGGTAGGCTGACGGTTCATCATTCTCAATGATTTCTACCTCATTACTATCCGTTACGAGAAATCCATATCTCTCGGGCTCGGATCGTAACCTACTAGATCTGCAAGATGCTTTGTGTATTAGAACAGGTTCCACAACTCCTTGTGGTTCTTGTTCTTGTTCCACTATTGGTTCAATGTTATTTTCTGGGTCTCGAATTTCTTCAAGATTTATTTTACTCCCACTGATTTCTTTGGAGAGAAACTCTTTCTCTAGAAAGACACCAGTTCGGGCAACAAACACTTTGTTGTCCTCTCGGTTGTAAACGAAATATCCTTTAGTTTCCTTAGGATATCCCACGAAAATACATTTATCAGATTGTGTGCTAGTTTGTCAGAGATAAGTTCTTGACATAAACTTCGCAACCCCAAATCCTCATGAAAGATAAAATAGGTTCTTTCCGCTCCACATCTCATATGGAGTCTTTTGAACCGATTTAGTTGGAACTTGATTTAGTGTGAAAGCAGTGGTTTCTAGGGCGTAAACCCAAAAGGATATTGAAGATCAACTTGACTCATCATTGATCGAACCATGTCTAACAAAGTCCGATTCCTCCTCTCGGACACACCATTCCATTGTGGTGTTCCGGGTGGAGTCAATTGTGAAAACTATTCCACAATTCTTTAGATGATCATCAAATTCTTGACTCAAGTATCACCACCTCGATCTGATCGAAGTGCCTTTATACTTTTGCCAAGTTGTTTTTCTACTTCATTTTGAAATATTCTAAATATCTCGAACGCTTCACTTTTATGTTTCATTAGGTAAACATACCCAAATCTACTATAATCGTCAGTGAAGGTTATGAAGTATTGAAATCCTCCCCTAGCATTGCTACTTAATGGTCCGCATACATCGGAATGTATCAACCCCAAAAGTCGCTTGCCCTTTCACCCAGCTTGGTAAAGGTGTCTTAGTCATTTTTCCAAGAAGACACGACCACAAGTATCATATGACTCTAAGTCACATGAACCAAAAGTCCGTCCCATGGAGTTTTTGAGATACGCTCTTATTAATATGACCAAGACGGCAATGCCACAAATAAGTATGATTTAAATCATTAGGTTTAGATTTCTTATTTACATGATAGACATTATTTTCATCTTGACATCCAAGATATAAAGGCCATTAAATGAATTAGCAATACCATAAAGCACATCATTTAAATAAATAGAAAATTTCTTATTCTCAATAATAAACTTAAAACCTTCATTATCCAAACAAGAAATTGAAATAATATTTCTGCTTAAATCCGGAACATAATAACAATTGTTCAAAACAAGAATTAGTCCGGAAGGTAAAGTGACTTCATAAGACCCTACGGCTAATTCAGCAACTCTTGCTCCATTCCCCACACGTAGATCTACTTCACCTTCTTTAAGCAGTCTCCTATTCTTTAGTCCCTGCACATTTAGACAAATGTGAGAACCACATCCGGTATCCAATACCCAAGAATCAGTGGTAGAAAGGAGAATATCTATCATATAGATACCTGAAGTCGACACAGCCTGCTGCTCTTCTTCTTCTTTGCTGCTCTCCAAGAAAGCCTTGCAATTACGTTTCCAATGACCAATTTCTTGACAATGGAAAACAGTTGCATCCTTTTGTGAATCAGGTTTTGCCTCAGAAGCCTTGGCAACCTTTGCCTTGCTTATTTTGGGTTTGATAACTTTCTTACCCTTTCCTTGGCATTAGCCTTCTTCCCATCATGAAACCAAGAGCACGGGAGAACCTTTCTCCACAATTTTCATCTCTGCAGTTTTGAGCATCCCATGCAAACTCAGAGAGATTCTTATCCATTCCATGCATGTTATAATTCATTACAAACTGATTATAACTTTTAGGCAATGAATTAAGAATGAGATCCGTGGCTAGCTCCAATGGGATTGGATAGCCAAGTTTCTCAAGGTGCTCTACATAACCTTTCATTTTAAGAAAGTGAGGACTCACTTGTTGCCCTTCATTCATTTTACTAGTAGTGAATGCAACAATGGTCTTGTACCTCTCTTGCCTAGCTTGCTCTTGAAACATGGTTCTCAACTCCACGCCTATCTCATAGGCTTCCAAATGTTCCAAACTTTGTTGGAGTTTTGAACACATAGCGGCAAGCATGAGACAACTTACATCTCTAGAATCATTACGATGTTTCTTGTAATTGTCTCTTTCTACCCTAGGGGCAGTAGGCGATGGTTCAGCGGGGAGAGGCCCATCGAGAATGTACAACTTATCTTCTTGCCTAAGAACGATTCTTATGCTACGGATCCAATCCATAAAGTTGGTACCATTCTCTTCGAGCTTATCCTTCTCAAGGATTGATCGCAACGACATTGATTGAGTGTTATTAGTCATTATCTACAAATATGCAAAAATTTCAAAATTTAATAAGTACCGATTTCATTAAAGAGATAAATAATGTATTTTTCAAACAAAATACTCCCACTAAATTATATAACCTTCATATACATCCAATGTATAATATAATTTAAATGGTTAAGATCCAACTTTATTTAATTTCAAGTCCGCTAAGGCGGATTACACAAAATCAAATTAATTAGGTAGACAACTCTTGTCAATCATATCTCATATGACTCTAGTTCCTTTTATGAGATTCTTTAGAAATCCAATTTCAAAAAGCATGTTAAACTCATCTTTGCCTAGGCCCAAAACTGTTTTGACGCCCAATTAAGTCTAACCATTTTAACGCATAGTTAATGTGTCCCGCTAGGGCGTGCCCACACTATCTATATTGCTCATACATAAACAAATTTAATGCATCTCGCTAGGGCGAATCTACATTAAAATCACTCATGTACTAACAAGTGTTTTAATCATGGCATGGCAATAAAAGACTTAAAATTTTCTTTGAAGGTTCATCACATATAGCATATAACACATTTATGAGCACATAATATAAACATGTTATACATCAAGTTTAGCCACTAAATTAATCCTATTAATTTAAGCATGGTATTTATGTGTCATTAGTTTCTCTATAATTATGAGGATGAGACTATTTCAACTTTGGTTATTATTTCCAAATCAAGACAACAAGAAGTGCGATCGAACTAAGCCATCAGGCAACCACAATCCCGCACTAATTCAAGAAATCAAGAAAGTAGTCCATGTGGCCGAAACTAAGCAATAGATGATCTCGATGAACGTAGGCCAATTGCATTCACAATTCCACATGGATCTCCAATCATTGAATCAAGAACTTTGTTTCTCAATTTTAGCAATTATGAACTCTTCATAATTCTAACTTCGTTTTATCTTTGAAACTTTGATTGCGATCAAGTTTGGGAAACACAATCTCGATGAACGCAGATTAGCCATCCAAACCTTGAACCAATCTTAGAATCACAAGGCTAAAACAAATAGGAAAATCAAACCCCAAGATCCTCACATAAACCAACTACCCATAACCCATTCCAGATCAGCAAGTCTGGACTGGTTCTGTTACTGGTTTTGTTGGACCTCTCGAAAATTCCAAATTCTGATTTCAACCAAAAATCAGACAATCTGATCCTTATGTGCGGCCGCCCAAAACTCACTGTGCGGTCGCCCAAACATGTGCGGCCGCCCAAGTGATTTTGTGCGGTCGCCCAAACTGATCAGAATGTACAGAATTTTGAAGTTCGAAAAATTTGTCTCAAAATCGTTTTCCCCGATTATTAAAACTTTGATCCAATCAAAAATTAATAATCAACAATTCTGAATCCACCATAATTTATTTATTGTGATTGAATCGTGCGATTAAAGTTGCAAAACAATAAACCACATAAAATCACATAACATATAAACAACATATATTCCAATATTCAAATCATGCAAGGCACATAAACAATTTATATACACATAACATGATCCAAGTATTGAATTAATCAACATGAACGGGGCTCTGATACCACTGTTGGGTTTCGGTCAAACATGCACAGCGGAATTTAACATTTAAAATTTTGAAACCCAAGGCCATGGATCCGTTCATATGATTAAATCAAATACAACATAAGAATAAAGGAATAAACTAACCCTTGATGGCTATCAAATTCTCTTTGAAGATGATGATTTTCACCCTCTAGCGGTATCCACACTTCGAACGAATATCAAAGGAGCTTCTTTGATCTTGGTTGCTAGACCAAATTGTGAAACACTTTTTCACAATCAAAAGAACTATATGGAATTTATTTTGTGTATTATTTTGTTCCTCAACCAAGAATGTCTTTGAACAAAATAAACCCTCTCTCAAACTCTTTGAGACTCACAAAATTATTCGCATTGAGTGCTGGCCGAATTTTGTCTTTTATACACAAGTATGACCTATTCCAAATAGGAAACTTGTGTCAAAATCCGTCCAAAATTCGTTTCCTAATCAAATTAGGAATCTGCCACCCGACAGTACTGTGCGGCCGCCCAAAACCATCTGTGCGGTCGCACAACTATCTGAAACAAAACTGGTACAAAATTGGACTAAGTGTGCGGCCGCCCAGTCCATACTGTGCGGTCGCCCACTTCCCAGAATGTCCAGAATTTCTAAAATTCCAATATAGTCCTTTTAAAGATTCGTTCTATTGCGTGTGACCCTCTAGGATTATACAAAGTTGGCAATGGGTTCAAACATGAAACCATAAGATATGATTAGGTTCTAGCAAACCGTCATACCTACCCAATTAGTATAACTAGATACAAGTTCGCATTCCTCTTAGAATATGTCATAATCCTTTTGTCCACGATATCATTGAACACAAGTCATGGTCAAAGAGTCAACTTGTTTTGTTCAATACTTTCTCGATTCCGAATATGTTGATAATCCAAATGACATTGATCCAATCAATTCATTTGAGTCCGGCCGAACATTTCATCAACATCATTCCTACGAGAGGCCCAAGCTTGACATCTCTCCGAGGAGGGACAAATCCATTTAGCTTATTATTCTTCCCTACGTGAATCCGATTATGCCAATCATACCCTTTATAACTACTCGGTTAAAAGTAGCGTTTGAGTATGTCAAACATAATGTTCATCAAGTGGAAGACTATAATAACTTCATGTCTAAGGATTCATATGACATAACTAATATGAGATATATGTATGACATAGACCATGACATAAATCTCATAAAGCGGGTCATGTCCAGTACCTTGTTCCAAACAAGTACCCATAAATCTAACATGATCATCCCATGATCATTTAGCCTTTATACTAGTGCTTAACAAGTACTAGGGACGGAGATTATTATAAGTAAACATGAACAACAATAATAATCAAAACATCTCTTTATTGATATGAAATAAATGATAACAATTACAACGTTTATTAAACGTGCCTAGGGCACCACTACCAACAGTTAGACACTTTCCTCGCCCGTGATAGTCTCTAGCATGCATGCTAGGGATGGCCAACTCCGGTTCCGGTTTGGAACCGGTGGTTCCGGTTCTCCATTTATATGAACCTTAACCGGCCCTTGGTTACACCGGTTCCGGTTACCACAATAGGGTTCCGGTACGGTTCTGGTTCCGGTACGGTTCCGGTTCCAGTCCGGTTCCGGTCAATAATGAATAAACAAGTTAAAAATTATTGAAAAACAAGGGATTTTCGTTCCGGTTCGCCATTTATGTGAACCTTAACCGGCCCGGATGACTGGCGGTTCCGGTTACTCCGGTTCCAGTTTATTCGCCGGTTTGCTCCGGTTCCGGGCTTCTCCGGTTTCCCAGTTCTGTTCCGGTCCGGTTTGGCCATCCCTAATGCATGCCTCTTAAATTAATTTTTTGCCTTATATTTATGCCTTAACAAAAATGGTGGTTTTATATACAAATGAGTCTTCCTATTCTAAGTATGTTTGCTTAAACTCACAAATGAGAGTCGGTTTGGGTGGACTCTCACTTGGTTTTGAAAATAGTTTTGAGCATTCATATCAAGTAAAGGAAAGCACAAAAGAGATGGGGGATTATTATGTACAATAGTGAATAAATGGGAGACAAATCCCATATCAAATGAATGTCCAAAAGTCCGTCCCAAGACATTTTAGAGACTGTTGTCCATCTCTCTTTCTTGTACCTGCTCTTATACTTACTCAATCTGGAAAGTAAAGGTTATGAAAACTTCCTAATACATCAAGCATCAACCATGATTTTTACTCTGATTTTAGAAGCATTTTATGGTGTCCAAATGAGGCATACAATATGACATTCACAACAGCCAGATCTGACAAATATGCATATACTCATAAAAGATCCACTTTTTGCATCATGAAAACGGAGGAATCGTGGAAAACACTAAACATGAAAGTTGTTACTAACATATTGAAGTTTAAATATGAAAAGTTTAAAGGCATAAAGAAAGTATAAATCACACAAAACACCTCTGCCATTTGCATGTCAGAGATGACCATGCACAGATTTGCAGATCAAGAGTCTAAACAATAAATAAAGGAACAGTCTCTGATCATGGGAAAAATATGTTCTTTTCATTCTCATTTTCTTATGTTTGTCTAGAACAAAATCTCTTTTGTGGTCTAAGACCAAAAACCAAGTTTACCATGAATAAGAAGAGTAACAAGGCAGAATGGTCTAAACTGCAGATCTGCTAGAATGTCATGAATACCATGAAACACTCATCAAAACTCATCTAAATGAAGGTATGTGGGCATGAAACTTTGTGTGTGCATAGATATACATGTTAAAAACACAAAACAACAGCCACTGAAGCATTTATTCAAGGTCTAATGAGTTTTCACATGGAGATAAAGGAAGACATGGACAGATTTGGGATTTTTGAGGGAAATCATGCTTATTATTTGAAAAACTCCCAAATCACCAACACATATATACTTGATATTCACACATGGGTGATATATATACACAAATCCAGTAAATTAACATGCTAAGAACTCAAGAGAACATGGTATATAATCATTTGAACAAGAGAGAATCAAGAGTCATCAACATTACATCTTTTGGATATCAAATGGAGGTCTAGCCTAACAAAGTGGCTAGACCTCTTAACAAATTACATAATCCACTACATCTTACATTTATAGAGGTTACAAGATGAGAAGATTACCTAGGTTGTGCTTCCTTTGCTTACAAGGGAAGACTTTTTTGGTGTTTTTCTTAAGGTGTTTGCGTTGTGATTGAATGAGAGTTTAAGTGAGTTTGTTTGCTTTCTTTGTATGAGTGTTTAGGATGAGATTATGGTAGTGATATGGTGGTGTTGTGGTGGTATATGGACTGAATTTTGGGGTTTGGGATAATCCCTTTCTTGGTTATAGAGAGAAGATGAATGTAGTGTGTGTAGGATGGTTTGGTGTGTGAATTGTGTGTGTATAATGGATGAAGTGGGGTGTAATACGGATGGGGGAGGTGATCAATCACCTTAGGTACCCTCCCTTAGGCCTAGGGGGTCATTTAGAAGCCAACAACCCGGGTAGATATGGCTGGAAGTGGATTGAAATTGCTTTGAATGGCCAAGTTGCAAAAGGAGAACATTACTGATCTGATCTGCCTATGTAAGCCGTACAGATCTGTTGGGGGAGAACTCCCCTAATAGTGCCATACGGTTGTGGTCCTGGCTGCTGGGAAAATCTGATCCACCATTTGCCGCGCTCTGATTGGTCGAACCTTTATTAAATTGGCCAACCAACTCCAACCACTTGTTTGATTTTGGTTGGCCTTCAATAACTCCATGCTTGAATTCTTTAGACGTGAATGACTGCAAATATTGCTCCCAGTATTGGTTCCGCAACAGTCCAAGTTTTGCCCGAGTTGCGCGCACTACGGTGTCCCGGTTGTCCGCGGTCCCAACATGAAAGTTGCTTGAAATAATCGCGTGGTCACGTACGTCTATCTGAAACATATTTATAAGCAAGGGATAACAATAATATATTTTTAAGTGCACAAAATGGATGATAACGAGTAGTTCTAGGGGTGCGGGTCCCGCAGCTCAAAAATTGAAGTACATGTCTGTTTACTTGTTTTTTCGCTCTGATCATGAATTTGAAGTCCGTTAATCCATTCGATGCACCGATAAGGCTCACGGCACTCCCGCGTAACCAAATCGAGGGTTTTAGGTCAATTTTAGGGTTTAGACCGGTCAACAAGGTTTGTCAGGGGGTGCGAGATTGAGGTGTCTATACCGACCCGCGATATGTTTAGGGGAGTTTATAAACTCCTGATCAAGGTTCTAAAAAAACGCTAGGCGGTCGCTAGGCACCGCATGGGTGCCTAGCACCTAGGCGGGGCCTAGGCGGGATCAAGGTGGGGCCGAGAATTCAGAAATAACTATAATATCATAAATGGGACCTAGGCGTTTCATGAATGCCTAGCACCTAGGCGGCCTAGACGGGGGTATTTTAGAACACTGCTCCTGATTATAAAACTAGGGTTTCCAATCCACTTTCAGATTTTACATTTTCTTCATAACGACACATCTTACCCCTCTCATTTTCTTCGTACCCTATTCACGTCGATAAAAAGTATTTGTTGTTTCCTTTCCTCCCAGTTTACAGTATATTGTCAGTTTGGTTGTTTCTCTTGTTGTTTATTAACAAAGGATTACAATGAAATCTAAAACACACAAAGGGAGAGAAATTCCAACATTTTTCTTTTCTTTTTTTTCTAGAAACTTACGAGAGAGACAAGGAGAGTCAAATATATAACCTTTGCTTTATATGCTTTGATTGTTTCCGAGAAAAGTATCTTTTTCATCCCTGAACTTTGAACTTATCTATGTTTTACTTTTTGGTCACCAAACCATTTTTTTTTACTTAAAAATCCTCAAACTACGGTTTTTTTTTTACTTAAGAGTCCTTCCGTCTGTATGCCGTCCATGTTGCCGTTAAACTTGCTGATGTGGCATAGTGATGTGGAATTTTTTGCTTACATGGAATCACTCGTGGGAAATATCTGTTGATGTGGATATTTGAAGGGTAAAATTACATAATATAAAACTAAGGGGTCAAAATAGAAAATCCCCCACCCTCCTTACCTCAGCGGCTCAATCCCTCCCCGTATCCCTCCTCCAGCTTCAACGTCGACCACCTCCAGCATTTCTTCACCCACCTTCTCAGATCTGATGATTTGTTTGATTATTACCCCTGATCAGCAGCAAATGGTTGAGAATCAGGAGTTAGGGTTGAGCTTGAGCTTGAATTTCCCAACTGATCAGCAGCAAAACAACCAAATTAGTGGTGGGATTGGGATTCATCAGCCATTGCAGTTGAATCTCATGCCTAATTCATCTCCTTCACCTTTCAATCTCTTCCATAAATCCCCTTGGTCGTCTTCTGATCACTCCTCCTTCCCTTCTTCTTCAGGTACTTTAAATTCCTCTTTCTGGATCTGTAAATTCATGGAAAAAAAGTTCATCAATCTACAAAGTGAAATCAATTTCAGTTTTCCTTTCCATTTTTTAACAGATCTATACATTTATTGATCAATCATACTTCAATTTATCGGAAATTTTTAGCTTATAATGGAGATTTGATCAATTTGGTGTTCCGTACATGCAGATCGGAATCTGGATATGTTCAGAGTGGAGACTCGGTCGTTTCTGAAAGGAATCGACGTGAACCAGATGCCGGCAATGGCGGCCGACGCTGAGGAAGAAGCCGGAGTTTCATCGCCGAACAGCACAATCTCGAGTGTAAGCGGAAAGCGAAGCGTTAGCGAAAGAGAAGCCGCAATCGATGATCTTGAGAACGAGAGAGCTTCTTGGACGTCGTGTTTCAAAATTGCACCTGGAACCCCATTGGATATTTTTACATAAGCAAAATGTGACGTCATATTTCCAAGTCAGCCACACTTAACGGCAACTTGGAAGGCTGACAGACGGAATGACTCTTAAGTAAAAAAAATGGTTTGGTGACCAAAAAGTAAAAAATAGATAAGTTCAGGGACGAAAATGGTACTTTTCTTGATTGTTTCCCGAGTTCTTTCTCTTGTTTTTTTTTGAGGAAGTTTTCATCTTTTCTAAGGATTTTTTTCTTCTTATTTTCCAAAGTAACAATTTTGGGTATAGGTGGGGAAATTTTCAACTTTGATGGGGAAGGTTGGCACGCGTACGGGTTAAGCGGCATCCGAGGCGGGGCGGGTTCGGGACCGAAAATTCTCGAAGAGGTCTGGTTCGGTTTTAAGGCACCCATTTGAACTCGCCCCTATATGTGGCCATCCCTACCGGTGTTCTGGACAACCGTGTGTTCCATTGTTCAGGATAACAAATTGTGCTAACCTGAATTGATGCGTAACATGCGATGAAATTCCAACATAATGAAACTATATACGTTATGCGTTTAAGAAAACTTCCAGAATCCGTAATATTATTGCATCAATAAGATGATATATTTTAGTTGAATTATACATCTTCAAAATTATATTTTCTTATAAAAAAATTTGTTCTTGTAAAAACCTTATTTATTCCTTTGAGTTATTTTTAAAACTTATTTATCCGTGCATTTAATGCACAAGTGTAACACTACTAGTGATATTTAATGTTATATGGAAGGTGAATTGCTAAAATTGAAATATTGAAAATAAAATTACAAACTAAATTCCAACACCTCCTTTTGCCAGCTTTCTCCCATGGGTTGCAAAAATGGAGTAGTAACATTTTAGATGTACAATGCTCTAGCAATTGGCACAAGTTACCAACTACATACATGGACCAAAGGAACAAACTTTGAGGGTAACAACACGATAAGATTTATGAAAAAAGAAAAGTAACAACTGAGTGAGTCAGAGGAAATTATAAAAGCAATGAATCCACACAGAAATCCATTAAGCAAAAGGATGAATGAAATGCTATGCCTCAACTCAAAAGGCAAACGTACATGGAATATTATTTATGAATAATAAAATACTCCCGTCTCATAAATTAATTGAACAGTAAATTTAAATTAACCTGATTATCTTTATAAAAATTTAAAACTTTTTACTGATATAACTATATAAATATTCTTAATAAAAAAAATTTAACTGTTTATCAGAAAACTTAAATCAAATTAAAATTATTATTCAAATTACTTACGTATCAATAAAAAATAGATTAAAAAAAATAGAAAGATGATTTTGGAAACGGAACAAATCAATAAATTAAGGATTATTTAATTAGAGAAGTATGTAACCAATTTGTTGTTTTTCTTTTGTTAAAAGTTGGCATATGTTATGCTGGATCTCTAACTCTCCTCTCTTCCCTCCCCCCACCACCTCGTAGATTGTGTCCTCTCCTCACTCACACAGTTGAATACTGAATTTAGTATTACCCCTTTGTTTGGATGCTAAGAAAATGTAGCAAAAGTAATTATAAAAAGAATAAATAAGAAATGGATTTAACGGTAACAATTCTTAACATGTGATTTAGCAACAGCTGGTTACAACTCTGTGTTGAGAAGATGGTATCCACCACCAGAGAAGTCACATTTGACTCCATAGAAGTCCACATCTGTGTTGAGTTTTGGTTGCTCTACTTTAGTCACAACTGCACAAAATCTAAATCACTTATATCGACTCTAAAACAAATTCACATACGAGTGATTTTTTTATTATTATTACTTTTGTGTTTGTGTGACAATTTCTGAAATTTATTTGGGGACGGAGCGAGTATTATTATTATTACTAGTACTTCTTTTAACAAACAAATGTTCATGCATTATTTGAGATGCATCGGTTTGGGCCTGGGGGTTTCTTTGAGACTTTGGGAAGTCATCTCGAAAACAATAGGCCCAATATGACCCAACCTATATTTTCCAAAAGAAAACTTACTTAGTACTAAATACTACTCCCTCCGTCCAAAAATTATCTTCACATTTTACTATTCAAACTTTTTAAGGATAATAACACTTGCTTCACTAGCCATATTGTGTTTATGAACATTTAAGCCTAAATTGTAGAAATGAGAAGAACCTTTTGGGACAATAAAAAATGACAAATAAGAAGATCGTTTGGGGACGGAGGGAGTAATACAAAAGACTAAAGAATGAATGATTTTGATCAATTTCAACATTTTCAACATTTTCAACATTTCCAATTCATTGATAGTCCGAATGTGTTTGAGTCAATGGATAGTGGTCCACTTGGTAGTCCGGTCAAAGTGGGTGTTGTTACCAAATGTGGCATTAATGGAAGCCATATTAATATAACAATGGAGAACTGTATTGTATTAGACTAATAGATATACTACCAACTATAAATTGTTGGAAAAATTATTATTTGGGAAGGAAATTGTGCACGTCTCTTTTATTAAATAATAATTACAAATTGTGGTTGTATTTGTTTTGATATTTGGAAAAATAAAGATATTAAGGCATAATCATGTGGATTATAGTTGGAATTTTAAGCAAATTTTGTTCTACAAATATTGTTTCTAAAGGCGGACTTCCCGTGAAACTTACCGCTCGAGATATAGATTACTCGAGAGAGGCGGGTTTCATAGAAGGAGGTTGACCTCTTAGAATATGTATTTTGGTAGAAAATGATTTTGCTAGAAGAAATTTGCTAAAGGCAAATTAAGTGTCCAAAAATAATTAGTGTTTCACTAATATTTGGATTGTAACATCCTTAGCCTTAATATATGACTTATTATTGTCATTTGTAACTACCCATGTTAATGTCATATTGAATGGGTGAGTAACTACCCATGAATATTGTATTGAATGGGTGAGTGAAAAGTCTTGAAGTTACAATTGTGGACAATATATATAGAAGCCATCCACAATTGTTGGAATAATGAAAAAAGGGTGTGGAAAACACTTAGAGAGAAGAAAAGAATTAGAGAATGCTAGAGAAAACAAGTGTTGAAAAATACTTGTTTCTTGGTCAAGAAAGCATGGTGATATGAGATAGTACTCTAGGTACTATTTGTATTTCAAGAGAAACACAAAATTCTATGGTTAGAGTTTTGTATGTTCTTATCTTCTTCTAGTGTTTCTCCTTTGTAATCGATGGTGATAACGTCCAAGCACAATTGAATTCGCCGGGAACTCAAGTGCATGAGTGCCCCCGGTCCGTCCGTTCTATCCTGGGAGACGTTCGTCCGTGAGTACCTTATGGTAACCTCAATGCACACATAAAACGGTGAGGGGGCGAATAAGTCTTAAGGAGACAGTGATTAGCGTTGGGCTCGGACAAATCCCTACAAAGGGACGGTTTGATTTAGTTTTCTTTTATTTTCCGTTCTTGTTTGTATTTTGTATATATAATTGTTTCCCTTCTTCCCTTCGTATATTGTTATACAAATGTAAATTTTCTAACAATCTTAAGACTTAATTTCGTTGAAGGGATACAAGTTATAGAATACAAAAAGATGGAGCTTTAGTGGAAAAGCTAACGGAAAAATGATACCAGCTGTAGTAAAATGAAGTTTCCCGATTCGTAAACCGTTGGATCGATCTCATATTTTATGAGTGTGTTCCAGACTCATAATAGACGAATGTGAACGGTGATAATCGGATTCCGAGGTTTATAAAAAGAGATAAAAAAAATCGCAGTAGAGCAGTAATTTTTAAAGGATGTTCCTTTGGGAAATTTTAAAAGTTTGTACTCTTGGACTGACGGCACTCATAGAAGCTATTGTAGACAAGTCTATTATAGTGTTCGTACAACATATGTAAATTCTCTTATGGTTTAATGAAATCATAGTGAGAATGAAATGAAAAGACATATGTTAATTTTCTTATGGTTTTGTGAAATCATAGTAAGAAAATTATAAAGTTCGTTGGAACTAAGTTTAAAGATGAACGTTGAAAGATTTAGTCTTCAATATTTCTTGATATCCATGATGGACTCTCAAGGGAAAGTTAGAGTGAAAGCAATAATTGAGAAATTGCTACGAACTTGGAAAAGTTTATTGGGAAAGACAATAGGGATTCTAAAAATAAGTTGTTCAATTCTATTGTGGCTAAGGCCAAACTTGTTTTAAAATATGTCAGTGGTTACAACGACAAAAGACGTGAGATGTTTGTGGAAAAAAGATGTGTCTCTAATCCAAAGTTGGAATGGACATAGAGTGTGATGTGGTTAATCACAAGTCCATTAAATTTCCGAAAGGAAAATCATGAGGCAAACATGCTTGCAAAATGTTAACAAAGCTATGAAGGATATAATCTTGGTTTGATTATCTTCAAGGTTAACATGATTGTGTCGATTGAGTTATGAATTGACATATAAAATGTTTGAACGATGAATGAGTAATTTAGGTGATCAATTTTGAGAATAATTCTCTTTATTTGGATCATAATTTTCATTAAAGTTTAATTCAAACAAAGTTATAAGATGTGTATTGAAATAATCTGAATTACGACACTCTGAGTAAAAAATCAAACACATGATGGTAATAAGTTGTTATTACTAATATTTGCTAAAAAAACAAATATCTATCATTGGACACTTTTGTCTCTTTAAAGGTGAAGTTGAGAAACAACTTAATAAAGAGATCAAAAAGTGGAGGTAGTAAGTATGTTATTGCCTTTGTTCTCTGAAAGGATGAATTTGGAAACAACTTGAAAAAGAGATTAAAATGCAATATAGGTGGTGAATTCAGACACCTATCGGTGTAGTTTGTGCACAATGTCATATTGTACGCAATGTTTTCACCTATGCACTCCAATCAAATGGTGTTTTTGAAATAAGAATTAAATCCTGAAAGAAGTGATTTATTTCTTATTTTATGGATTAAAGCTAATATGTTATGTAGTTACTCATCAAATAGGTTACCCCATAAAAACATGAACAATTCCATATGAATTATGGAGACGTAGGCTTACGTACACTTAAATGTGGGGGATATTTGAAAATGTTGTTATTCAAATACCAAATGATTGGGTGGTGTTCATAAGGAAACGATGAACAAATGATACTTTGAATGGAAAAGATCAAAGTGATGAAATGGTTCAAGAGATAGAACCGGTAAGTCTAGACATGTTTGTCAAAGACATAGTACCATTAGACAACTACTCTCGACAAAGCGGATCCGTTAACCAAATGGTTAAAATTGAGAGTGATATGTTAGATAAAAAGGAATTGGATGTAGCCTCTTAGAAGTTAAACACAGCGGAAAACCCAACCTAGTTGACTGGAGATCCCAAGATCTAGGTTCAAAGGGACAACCTAACTGTTAAAAGACTTGTAGTGTTATTGTGGGGGTCAACCCCAAGTCCATTCCTTATAGTGACATCCCAAAAGTGTGAGGTTAAGCTTTTTGCTTTTAATGATTCTTGTGTGCCGGAAATCCGAGCAAAGTAATACGGGTTACTTTTGAGAATCACCTATGTGAGAGAGAAGTAGGGGCCGCTTCGAGGAGAATTGTGTGAGGCTCAATTCTTAGACCCTCTCACAGAACCAGGCATTGTGTTCCAGGGCCACTAATGGGCACAACTATGAGAATTGAATTGTGTTAGGGAGATATCTGTGTAAAGTATATGATCGGCTACACAAAAATCTAATAGTTCAAGGACACCGCGTCTACTGATTAGCGAGTAGAGTAAATATATTTTACGAGGGAAGGTTCAAAGGGCATACCCATACCTATCCTATGCAGGTTTTCGACTGTCGGATTTTATCACCGAAGATTGACAATTTCCTTCATGTGGGGGATTGTTGGAAAAATTATTATTTGTGAAGGAAATTGTGCACGTCTCTTTTATTAAATAATAATTACAAATTGTGGTTGTATTTGTCCAAATTGATATTTGGAAAAATAAAGATATTAAGGCAAAATCATGTGGATTATAGTTGGAATTTTAAGCAAATTTGTTCTACAAATATTGTTTCTAAAGGCGGACTTCCCGTGAAACTTACCGCTCGAGATATAAATTACTCGAGAGAGGCGGGTTTCATAGAAGGAGGTTGACCTCTTAGAAGATGTATTTTGATAGAAAATGATTTTGCTAGAAGAAATTTGCTAAAGGCAAATTAAGTGTCCAAAAAGAATTAGTGTTTCACTAATATTTGGATTGTAACATCCTTAGCCTTAATATATGACTTAATATTGTCATTTGTAACTACCCATGTTAATGTCATATTAAATGGGTGAGTAACTACCCATGAATATTGTATTGAATGGGTGAGTGAAAAGTCTTGGAGTTACAATTGTGGACAATATATATAGAAGTCATCCACATTTGTTGGAATAATGAAAAAAGGGTGTGGAAAACACTTAGAGAGAAGAAACGAATTAGAGAATGCTAGAGAAAACAAGTGTTGAAAAATACTTGTTTCTTGGTCAAAAAAGCATGGTAATATGAGATAGTACTCTAGTACTATTTGTATATCAAGAGAAACACAAAATCTATGGTTAGAGTTTTGTATGTTCTTATCTTCTTCTAGTGTTTCTCATTTGTAATCGATGGTGATAACGTCCAAGCACAATTGAATTCGTCGGGAACTCAAGTGCATGAGTGCCCCCGGTCCGTCCATTCTATCATGGGAGACGTTCGTCCGTGAGTACCTTATGGTAACCTCAATGCACACATAAAACGGTGAGGGAGCGAATAAGTCTTAAGGAGACAGTGATTAGCGTTGGGCTCGGACAAATCCCTACAAAGGGACGGTTTGATTTAGTTTTCTTTTATTTTCCATTCTTGTTTGTATTTTGTATCTATAATTGTTTCCCTTCTTCCCTTCGTATATTGTTATACAAATGTAAATTTTCTAACATAAATGAGGAAACAAGTAAGTCAATAACACCAAGAGGCATCGTACGGCATAAGTATGTTTTGTTTGAGGCAAGACAAGAGGGATGCGTGCGTTATGAGGATTCAGAGTTAGTGACATCTGACTGATATTTTAATAAATAAAATGTAGTAATCACTTAATTTAATTTTAGAGCATGATTGTATTTTAAACATAAAATTTTAACATACGAGATGTAAACCTTGTGGAATTTTAACCATGATCGTTACTCCCTGTTAAGCTTCATTTTTGTCCACATTAATTTGGAGAAAATAATTGATCAATTATATAGATTGTCTAACCTCACCCCTTAACAAGTCCTTTTAAGGGGATGAGGGCCCAATTCTAATATAGTATCATAGCCGGCCAAGTTGACGTTGGGTTTGAATTAGCCCGTGTTGGTTTTGAGTTAACCCGTATTGGGTTTGAATTGATAAACATGCCGGCGTATTAATGGTCCACGTGTAGAGCCGATGGTGGCCTACATGTGAGGGGGTGTGTTAAGCCTCATATTTGTCCCACATCAACTTGAAGAAAATAATTGATCAACTATATAGATTGACTAACATCACCCATTAACAAGGCATTTTAAAGAGATGAGGACTCAATTCTAATACTCCCTACATCTCAATGTAGTTGTAGTTTAGTACTTTGCAGTTATTAAGAAAAACAATGAGTATATATTTCAAGAAGTTAGACAATTAAATGTTTTTACAATGACAGTTACATAATTATAAATAAGGATAGTTGAGGCAAAGTGTGTCAATATTTTATTAAAAACTGTAAAAGTTCAAGTAGTTTAAAACAAAAATAGTTCTACTAAGCTGCAAGTATTTTGAAGCATAAAAAATAATACTCCCTCCGTTCCTAATACATGTGAAATAGGAAAGAGAAAGTAGGGTAGGGAATAGTAAGTTGATTGGTGTTGTGAGTAGGGGTGAGCAAAAAAAACTGAAAAACCGAACCAAACCGTTAAAAACCGAAAAAACGACACCGAAAAAAGGGGACCGAAGCCTTTTAAGCCGGTCCGGTTCACTGAGTTTTGAAAACCGAAAGTTTTCGGTCCAGTGTAGTTGTCCAGCTCGCAAAAAACCGTTTGCACACCGAGCAGAACCGTGATAACCAATACTACGTCGTTTCAGATATACTATAAGTACTACATCGTTTCCCTTTTTCCGCCCACCACGACTTCATTTGCGATTTGCGCTGGCTTTGACCTAAATAGACTACGATGGCGGTGCATCTTCAAAAACAATTCAATCGCGTCTCCAACGCTGGCGATGCAACCTCATTTACTTTTTCCTCTCACATGTTCGTTTCTGACTTTCTTCAATTCTGTACTCTTTCTCTCTCTTTTTCAAGAACCCTAGATTTTTTGCAAATCCCTAATTTTTGCTTAATTAATTTTCCTCTTTTTAAAATTGGTTAATTTGTGTCGAATTCTATGTCTGTGATCTTAGAATTGGCTGCGTGAATGTATATTTTACATGTTCATCTATAAATTTGCAAGGGAGATTTAGTAAGATGTGTTGTTGTTTTTCACTTTTGCCCAATAGAGCCCGCCCAACAGTATATTCTCGTGCTAATGGTTGAAAAACCGAACCAAAACCGAAGCCGAAACCGAAACCACCGAACCACTAACACACTGAGTCTTTGCGGTTTCAAATACTACGAAGCCGATAACTTTCGGCTCGATCTCGGTTTTGGCTTAAAACCGAGCCAAACCGAGCCGAGCTCACCCCTAGTTGTGAGTGTAAAAGTAAAGGAGAGAGAATGAGTGAAATGAATAGTAAATTTTTTTTGTCATTTTAGGAAAATGTAACTTATCAATGGGACACCCAAAATGGCAATTTGTCCACATAATTATGGGGTAGAGGGAGTATACTCATAACAGTATCTAATTACTTAGGCATTTAAATACTTATATAAGAAATATTTCACAATTAATGAATAAGGGTATAATAAATACATAAAAGTAAATATTTCTACATTTTAATAAAATTTTAAGTATTTTTTTAAAAAATAACTATTAAAACGACATGTATTATAAAACGGAGGGAGGGAGTCCATGTAATTATCAAAAATGTAAGAACAGTCCAGATCTCATAGTCTCATTTGTGCATTTATGAAAGATAGCATGAAAAGAAGAGGGGACGGAGGGCTTGTTCCGTAGTTGTGTTATCGATGGATCATTATTATTTTTATTTTGTGCACCTAATCTACTATAGAGCCTATATCCTTCTCTCTCTCTTTCTTGTGAGTTGTCTCTTTTGTTGGAACACCATATCCTCTCGTGAATCACACTTATTGTTCTCTTTTTTTTTTCTTTTTTTTTCTTTTTTCTTTTCGTATTAACAATTCTTCGGCCTATATCTTCTGTCCACACCTTCGAGCTGCGCTATTTCATTTATTCTACATATATTTTGATATTTTCTTTAGGTGATCTAATTTAAGAAATCTATATATGAAGTGATGTTTAGTTAAACTGAAATTTGTTAGTATCAAAGAAAGAAAACTGATAGTGATGCAAATAAATGAATCCATCAAATACTTTATCATTTTGCATTGATAGTTCACTACAGGGGCGGACCCAAGCATGACTAAGGGTGTTCCAGTGATCAATCCCCTCTAAACAAAGAATGTGTGTAGTTTAGTGGTTAAGTTGTAGGTAATTTGACCAAGAGGTTGTGGGTTCTAGTCTCATGTCATGCATTAGTTTTTTTTATATAGAGTTTTATAGTGTATTTGTGCATCCACCACAAAATACTCTAGGTATGCCTCTGGTTCACTATTTTATATTGGAATGTTTCATATTACAAGTTGATGACACTATAAAATTTGGATAAATGTACAGATTACCATTTTACAGAAAGTGAATAAAGTGTTCCGATATCGTCCCACGGATTTTGTATATCTAACTAAGAACATCTGCAAAATGAGCATACCGTTAGAACGGGGTGGGGTGCTCCCGATAGCTTTCAGGCGTGAAAATCAGTATGGTATGGTGTACATGGGAGAAAACTGAATGAGAGAGATAACTCTAAAGAAAGTATTGAAAGGAACGACCCGACTTGGAGAAACGGGCTGGAAGGCCGGTCCAACACGCCCCGACCTGAGTCTCGCGTACTGGACTAACCCGACAAATCCTGGACAGGCTAGCCTTGAAAGTATCTTTATGCAGCTCGTTGGACCGAGCTGGGAAGCCGAAGCCACGAGGAACCGAATAAGGATTCCAAAGACTCGTCGCACCGTCCCATTTTACGGTCAGCTCGTTTGACCGAGCTGACCACGATAGCCAGCATTACTCTAAAAGGCCCCTTCGTCGGTGCGCGCAGGCACACTCGACTCAAGGTCGGACTCCGTGACATGCTTGCTCGGTCAGACGAGCTCGGACTTGTATCAGTCCCCATCACGATTAGGAGAATTAGAGGCCTGGCCCAATTCTCTGACAAGGCCCACTGATGACTTCTAGAAGTGTTGCCCTAATACAAACCTGGTGAGTCATAAATGTGGATAAGCACAAATCCCTAGGTTCAAGGAGCAGAATCTAGGTGATAAGGCATTGATCTTGGGGTATAAATAGAGCCCTCACTCGGATGGGCGGAGGTTAAGCTCTCTAACCTCATTCTTTCTCTCCAGTTTTTTCATTCTTAAGCTCTCTAACCTCATTCCTTCTCTCCAGTTTTTTCATTCTTAAGCAGACTAACTCATTCTCACGCCCGAGGGCCTTCGCCGGTGAAGCCCCAGCTGAGTTAACGTTTGTTCATCTATTTCAGGCTAACAGACATCCAGATATTACTTCGCGGATCCGCCTCAACTGATTGCAATTTTTGCATGATCAACATTGGAGAGAGGGAGAGAGAGAGAGGGAGAAAGCACTCTAGAGAGTGTATAGAGAGAATACGTTTTACTCATGTATATATGGGAGGTGTTAGTGTATATTTGACCTTTTGGGTCCCCTTTTTGTATTTGATATAAGTATATAGGTCATATATATTGTGAATAAGAATGGTGTATAAATATATCCAAAAGACAAAGAGCTCATCAAAAGTCAATTTTTAAAATTATCTTCTTTTTTTTTCATTTTATTTCGTTATTAAAATAAGATACAGTAATTTTATTGCATATCATACAAAAAATTGTAACCTTAGTATAAATTATAATAAAGAGAAAAGTGTAAAAATACAAAATACAAAATTATACTTTCAAACAAAAACTGTTTCCTTGGTTGTCGATTTTACTTCATTACTTCCCTTCATCTTTACGTCTCTCTCGTTCTTTCTAAGGAATGTCGATTATTTGGGATTTGGACTCTAGGGCCTAGTACCAACTTTTATCCTAAATTAAATAAGAACCCAACAGATCACTAATACCAGAGACACCCCTCACTTGCAAAAAGACTGAACTGCCCTCTTATAACTAACATATAAGAGTCAATTTTTTCACTTTTTTCAACTTTTTTTAAAAAAAATATAATATTATTTTGTCAAATCACTGTCAAATTCTTATAACTGAAATATAAGACCAATAATTAACATATAAGAGTCAATTTTTCACTCTTTTCAATTTTTAAGAAAAAATATTATATTATTCCGTCAAATCCCGGTCAAACTCTTATAACTGACATATAAGACCAATAATTAACATATAAGAGTCAATATTTTCACGTTTTCAACTTGTAAGAAAAATATATAATACTATTCGGTCAAATCTCGATCAAACTCTTATAACTGACATATAAGACCAATAATTAACATATAAGAGTAAAAAAAATCACTCTTTTCAATTTTTAAGAAAAAAAATATAATACTATTCGGTCAAATCCCGGTCAAACTCTTATAACTGACTTATAAGACCAATAATTAACATATAAGAGAAAAAAAATCACTTTTTTCAACTTTTAAGAAAAAAATATAGTATTATTCGGTAAAATCCGGGTCAAACTCTTATAACTGACATATAAGACCAATAATTGACATATAAGAGTAAAACAAAATTCACTTTTTTCAACTTGTAAGAAAAAAATATAATAATATTCGGTCAAATCCTAGTTAAACTCTTCTAACTGATATATAAGACCAATAATTAGCATATAAGAGTAAAAAAAATCACTATTTTCAATTTTTAAGAAACAAATATAATATTATTCGGTCAAATCCCGGTCGAACTCTTAACTGACATATAAGACCAATAATTAACATATAAGAGTGAAATTTTTTCACTTTTTTCAAATTTTAAGAAAAAATATAATATTATTTGGTCAAATCACTGTCAAACTCTTATAACTGAAATATAAGACCAATAATTAACATATAAGAGTCAATTTTTTCACTCTTTTTAATTTTTAAGAAAAAAAATATAATATTATTCTGTCAAATCCCGGTCAAACTCTTATAACTGACATATAAGACCAATAATTAACATATAAGAGTCGATATTTTCACGTTTTTCAACTTGTAAGAAAAATATATAATACTATTAGGTCAAATCCCGGTCAAACTCTTATAACTGACATATAAGACCAATAATTAACATATAAGAGTAAATCATCACTCTTTTCAATTTTTAAGAAAAAAAAATATAATACTATTCGGTCAAATCCCGGTCAAACTCTTATAACTGACTTATAAGACCAATAATTAACATATAAGAGTAAAAAATATCACTTTTTTCAACTTTTAAGAAAAAATATAGTACTATTCGGTAAAATCTGGGTCAAACTCTTATAACTGACATATAAGACCAATAATTAGCATATAAGAGTAAAACAAAATTCACTTTTTTCAACTAGTAAGAAAAAAATAAAATAATATTCAGTCAAATCCTGGTCAAACTATTATAACTTATATATAAGACCAATAATTAGTATATGAGAGTAAAAAAAATTCACTCTTTTCAATTTTTAAGAAACAAATATAATATTATTCGGTCAAATCCCGATCGAACTCTTAACTGACATATAAGACCAATAATTAACATATAAGAGTAAAAAAAATCACTTTTTTCAACTTTTTAAAAAAATATATAATATTATTTGGTCAAATTTCAGTATGGTTGTATTGACAGTTTGATCTTTAAGGATTTTTTTTACATTTTATAAAATTATGTAGCTTCCTATTTTCCTATAACCATTCTGAGTATTAAAACATACAATGGTTTAACATTTGAGCAAACTCCAGGTAATGAAAGTAATTTGGGATAAAAAAATAATACTACTCGTATACACTTAATTAATCGAATACACTATTTACGGTGGTGTGGCTTAATAGGTGGACTCGGGCTAATGACCTTCGAGTCCTGTTCCAGCGAACTGCTCCTCCGGCGAACTCGACTTCTCCGGCCGTGATTCCACCGTCGTTCATCACCGGGCCTTAGGCATTTTTCCAAGGTAATACACTAGATCTAGAAGAAAATGGTCAGATCTGCTCATATTTTCAAAGATGTCAGCTAACACACCAGATCTTGCAGAAAATCGAGTGCCGCTGGAGAAGATGTGTTAGGATTCATTGTTAGTACACCCACCTTAATTTGATTGATCCATGCCACGTGTCTTTTTATGGACTTTAGGACCGCATGTAATGAAGTTCTACTTCAATTTTTAGATAAGTCCATTTCTAGATTTTTAGTTGTCTAGGCTGAGTATAGTTCGGTTGTATCTTTAGCGGTTTAGTGCTTCAAGCCGTCATCTTGAGACCGCCAACATGGAGCCCTTCAGTTTTCATCAAACTGCAGTTTGCATGTTTGATGAAACCGCCCATCAAGATCATTCTTCAAACCGCCCCTATGCTTGGTGAAACCGCAGAGCAGTTATTGAAGAAATAAAGATATGTCATTTATTCCTTAGACAAACATTCCCTTCTTTAACCGTAAAAGGATGTTGTTATGTCATGTCAAAATAACTCTAAGTTAACTTGGAGTTTCTGCAAGGAATGTCGGTTTGTCTATCAGTTTGAATTGTTTACCGTTAGTCCTTTCTGGAACAAAGGACAAATGTCAGGTAGTGGTGCAACAACTACCTAGGACTACAAGACAAAACCAAGGACGAAAATGACAGCTCAACCAATGGGATTTCGACAGCACTGTACCCTTCAGATTTGATTCAAATCTTTACCCAACGGTCACAAGGGTGCTCTGCCTATAAATAGCCTTCATTATTCAACAATGAAGGTTGCTGAGCTTCAAGAGATTCATTCCCAAGTATTCAAGTTTGCTTTGAAGATTTAAACCCAGATATTCATATCTTCAAACCATCTCCATTGCAAACCCAGTTCTTCATCAAAGCTTCAAGCCTAACAACCGTTCATACTTAGCCTTTACACCGAAAGAATTCCATTTGCTCAACCATCATTTAGATACTTAGAGCATTTGATTTCTTTTCACACACACACCCGATTTATATGATCACATAGATTATATACTTCGAAAACACCGGTTATTATTATAGCTTAGGTTAGACTTATTGTTTAGAGTTTAGATTCCTCTTGTAAAACCTCCTCTAAATTAATACAAGTCTCATAGCTATTAGAAAATCCTAGACTAACCATCTAGGTAGAGGACGTAGTTCATTTAAGAACGAACCTCTTCAATTTGTGTGTTGGATCTTTATTTTCTGTCTTGATATTTATCTTTCTTGTTTGTGGTCTTGAACTTGTTTCCATATACGAAATGACTTGAAAGATGAATTGTGTTTTCCTTTAAACTTTAAATTTAACTATTCTGTTGCATCATAGTGTTTTCTCAACCCGAGTCAAACCTCCCAACTCTTTAACTTACATATTTGGCCAAACCGCAAACTCCGCTGTGCATTTTATCAGTTCGGTTCTTGTGCTTTGAACCGCAGTTGGCCAAACTGATAGTACTCGGTTGATTTTAAGGGTATTTTAGAAAAAATTTCGGACCGCTATTCACCCCCCCTCTAGCGGTTCTATACCCTTGTTTCTCTCTGGGACCAACAAGTGGTATCAGAGCATATCCACCAAACTTGTTTTTACAAGCTTAACCGCTTGGGTGCTGATCCAATGGCAAACACAAACACCCATATGATGCAAACATCCAATTCGAATCACTTACCGATTCTGGATGAAGATAGTTTTATCTTTTGGAAAGATAGGATGATGAAACACATGATTTCATGTGATCGTAGACTGTGGACCGCGGTTACTGATGGACCATATGTTCCTATGAAAGCTAATCCACGTGCAGGAACCGCAGGAGAAGAAGCTGAAGTTAAGAAGTTAGAAAGTGAATGGACTGATGCAGACCGCATCAATGTGGATTTTGATGGAAGAGCTATGTCCATGCTAGTGTCAGCTATTGACTTGAGGACTCATTCTAAGGTGCTTCACTGCAAAACCGCAAAGGCTACCTGGGATGCTATAGTTGACTTTCTGGAAGGAGATTTAGATACCAAGAAGAACCGCCTCTATCAACAGAGAAGACTCTTTGACTATTTTGTTAAAGATCCTAAGGAATCTCTTAGACAATGCTATGAGAGGTTTATTGATATTGTTAATGTGTGTTTTTCTCTTGGACATGTCTATTCTAATACAGATTTGAATATGAGATTCATGCAAGCTCTTGGTAGCAAATGGCTGTTCAAAACTACTAACATTGAAGACAACAAGGACTTGGAAGCTCTTGATCTTCGACACTTGTATGCCATGCTGAAGGTTTTTGAATTTAAGCTTGAAGAGGTCCATGAAACCGAAAGCAGATTTAAGACACTCTCTCTAGCTGCATTCAACAATACCTCATCTCCTGTCTACAATCAAGACCATCATCAAACCGCTCCTCACCTTCACTTGCAAACTGCTCCTCCTGACCAAAATGTTCCTAGATACAATCCTCAAACCGCACCTTCTGAGTATTACCAACAGTCTCACCAATCCTATCCTCAATCACATCAATCATATCCTCAATCTTATCAATCTTATCAGCAGTCTCATCAATCCTACACTCCTCCTCAAAGTTCTTATGCTCAGAGTGTAGGATCACAATCCTCAAGTTCTACTCAAGTTGATTTTGATGAAATGGATGATGAAGAATTTGCTTTGTATGTGAAGAAATACACCAAGTTCAGAAAAATAATAGATCTCAATTTCCATCCAAAGGCCCAGCAAAGTTTGTCCCTCCAACCAGATTCAACAAAACTGCAGATCCCAAGACAAGGGATGACTTGGTTTGTTATAACTGCAGACAGCCAGGTCACTTTGCTTCAAGTTGTCCCAAACCGCGCTATGAAGCCGCGCCAGCAAAGAAACCATTCAACAAGAAGTTCGTGAAAAGAAGAGGAATGGTAGCTGACCAAGGAGATCAACCGCTGACATGGATGGGTTCAGACTCAGATGAAAGTGATGATGAAGAAATTTCTAATCTCTGTCTCATGGGATTTGAAGAAAGAATTGAAATTGACGAAAGCCTTCCACTGTCAAAACAACAAATGAAGTCAGTTTCACCTAAGACTCCTGAGGCTAGATCAAGCAAAGCTCCTACAACACCAAACTACACTCCCGAGGTTCAAGCTGACCAAAGTCATGATGACCAGGTACTAGAACGTGCAAATATTATATGTCAACAACACACTGTACTTAAAAAGGCATATAAACTAATGGCTGCGGAACTTGAAGAATCCCAACGTGTATGTAAATCCCACAAGGAGGAAATTGAAAACCTCAAGCTCCAAATTGCTGGGATATCTACTATTGTGGATGAAAACCGCTATCTGAAGGACAGAACCGAGGTACTTCTCACCCAAATCCATGATCTTACCATACAAAGGGATGACCTTCAAAAAGTGACTGATATATGGACTAAGTCTGGTGTCACCGTGGAACAAATCCTAAATTCACAAATTCCTACTTCGGATAAAAGTGGACTGGGGTTTAAAACCGATGATGGGTGTAAGTGTCCTTGTCTCTGTGCCGAAGGTGGTGTGAAACCTACTGAACAAACCAAAGAAATTCCTAAGGTTAATCATGCTGGTAAAAAGGGCTCAAAACAAGAAATTAAAAGGCAAAATTATTTCTTTGAGTACCCTAAAAACCAGACTGGGAAGATTCAAAGTGGAAAGAGAAATCCATAGCGGCTAAGGCAACCAAGGAAGTATTGAGTGATGAAACCGCTCCTAGTCGGTTTAAGGAAATTCCTATCATTTTCCCTAAAGCCGCACCTAAGAGGAAGGTTGAGCTCAAGAAGGTAATCTTCGTTAAAGCCAAAACCGCTGACCCAGTAAAACATGAGAAACCTAAGGTCAGTAAAGGGTTTGTAAAACCGCAACCAAAACATGGATTTATTCATTGTGCTATTTGTGCTGATTTTGGTCATAGTGCTGGTCATTGTCTTTTAAGATTCACACCCAATGCCAAGGGACGTAAAAATCCTAAGGTCAAACAGGTGTGGGTCCCAAAAAGCTGCTAACCCTAGGACCCAAGGAATAAGGGGGACCAAAACCTTTCATGTTTATTTTTCAGATTTCATGTTTTATGGCTGGAACCGCTAAGAAGAAGAAGGATCTCTGGTATTTGGATAGTGGATGCTCACGACACATGACTGGAGATTCCGAACTACTCTGCAGTTTCATCCAAATGAAAGGTCCCCCAGTAGTGTTTGGCAACAACAAGAAAGGAGAAACAGTAGGATATGGAGCAATCAAACGAGGAAAGGTGACTATAGAAAATGTGTCACTAGTAGAAGGACTCAAGCACAACCTTCTCTCCATATCTCAGTTTTGTGACAAAGGAATGAACTGATCTTCACATCAACTAACTGTTATATCAAAGATGCTTCCTCTAGAGTCACTCTACTGACTGGCAACAGAACAGGTGATATTTATATGATAGATTTAAGCAATATTGTTTCTATTGCTGACCTCTGTTTTGTAGCCAAAAATATAAGTGAAAGCAGCTGGTTATGGCATAAGCGGCTCAGCCACTTGAACTTCAAGTATCTAGCAAAACTGCACAGGGATGGTCTAGTAAAAGGACTACCCAAAGTGGCTGACCATCATGATGAAAAGTGTAAAGCATGCCAGCTTGGAAAGCAGCCCAAACAGTCATTTCCTAGTAAAACCGCACCTTCAACGAACCGCTGTTTGCAACTGCTGCACATGGATTTATTTGGACCTGTCCCAACCTCCAGTATAGGAGGAAACCGCTATACACTTGTGGTGGTTGATGATTATTCAAGATATAAATGGGTGGAAATGATGGCCTCTAAAGATGATACTTATGTCATCGTAACCGCTCTCTTTAGACAGCTCCAAACTCAGAAATTAGATGACATTGTTGCCGTGCGTTCAGATAATGGAACCGAATTTACAAACAATGGTGTTGCCCAATATTGTGATGATCATGGAATTGATCATAACTTCTCTGCCGCTGGGGTTCCACAACATAATGGAGTTGTAGAAAGAAAGAACATGACTTTGATTGAAGCCGGGAAGACAATGATTGCAGAAGGAAAGCTTCCCAAATACTTCTGGGCCGAAGCTGTCAATACCGCATGTTTCACCCAGAACCGCTCCCTAATCATCAAAGTTCACAACAAGACTCCTTATGAATTATGGAGAGGCAGATCACCCAACATTGCCTTCTTCAAGATATTTGGATGCAAGTGCTACATCTTGTACAATGGCAAAGAACATCGAGGTAAATTTGATGCTAAGGCCGATGAAGGTATTTTTGTTGGTTATTCAAAACACTCCAAAGCTTTTCGTTGTTTCAATAAGACATCTTTAAAAATTGTAGAGTTAGTCCATGTTATATTTGATGAACATAATCTTCTTGAGCCACATATGGCTCCAAATGTTGCTGATGATTTTAGTGGTTTTGAGACAGGTACATCTTACCCTAATCATGCAACCGCAAATGACCAACCTACTCAAACCGCTCCATCAGGTTCTCCAGCCGCTCCAAATCAAACCGAAGGTGTTGCTGTAGAACCGCATTCTTCTGATCCCATTCAAACCGTTGATCCAGTTCCAAACATCACCTTCAATGAAGATTTCAATGAATATCAAGAAGAGCCTCCTCTGGAAAATCTTCAAGAAATAGTGGTTCATGAAGACCTCCCTCCAGAAATCAATGAGCATAGAGACCATCCAACAACTAATGTTATAGGTCCTATCAGTTTTGGTGTTCAAACAAGAGGAAGCTTAACTCATAGAGATAACCACAGTTTGTTCTCAACCGCACTGTTATCTCAGATGGAACCGAAGAAGGTAGATGAAGCTCTAAGTGATCCAAGTTGGGTAGCTGCAATACAAGAAGAGCTTAATCAGTTTGAAAGATGCAGAGTTTGGACTCTAGTTCCAAGGCCCAGAGATCACACTGTAAGTGGAACAAAATGGGTATACAGAAATAAGATGGATGAAAATGGTACTATTACAAGAAACAAAGCAAGGTTGGTTGCTCAAGGCTATAGGCAAGAAGAAGGAATTGATTATGATGAAACCTTTGCCCCTGTAGCCAGACTTGAAGCCATTAGATTGTTCCTGGCCTATGCCTCCTTCAAGAAATTCAAGTTATATCAAATGGATGTGAAGAGTGCATTTCTGAATGGTGAACTACAAGAAGAAGTTTATGTAGCTCAACCGCCAGGATTTGAAGACAACAAGTATCCTAATCATGTCTTCAAGCTCAAGAAGGCCTTGTATGGACTCAAACAAGCTCCAAGAGCATGGTATGACACTCTATCTAAATTTCTTATTGAACAAGGCTTCTCTAGAGGTAAAATTGATACAACTCTATTTATTGCTAAACACAAAGGTCATTCATTATTAGTTCAAATATATGTTGATGATATTATTTTCGGTTCTACTAATGAGACCATGTGTGTTAAGTTTGAGAAGCTTATGAAAGGTAAATTTGAGATGAGTATGATGGGAGAATTGACATTTTTTCTTGGACTCCAAATCAAGCAATGTCATGATGGAATTTTTATCAACCAAGCCAAATATACCAAAGATTTGATCAAGAAATTTGGGCTTGAAACCGCTAAGCCAGTTGATACCCCAATGCAAAAGCCTGCAGTTTGGATCAAGATGAACGAGGTAAGAAAGTTGATCAGACTCTTTACCGAGGTATGATTGGCTCTTTACTTTACTTAACTGCTAGTAGGCCAGATATCATGTTCAGTGTTTGTGTTTTTGCTAGATTTCAAGCTGACCCTAGAGAATCTCATCTTATTGATGTTAAAAGAATTATTAGATATTTATGTGGATCTATTAACCTTGGACTTTGGTACTCCAAAGAATCTTCATTTGATCTATTAGGTTATTCAGATGCTGACTTTGCAGCATGTAAGATAAGCAGAAAGAGCACAAGTGGTACTTGTCAGTTCCTTGGAACACGGCTTGTATCATGGTCCAGCAAGAAACAAGCATCGGTTTCAGTCTCAACCGCTGAAGCTGAATATATTGCGGCTGGAAGCTGTTGCTCTCAAATTCTCTGGATGAAACAGCAGTTGGAAGACTATGAAGTATTTGAGAAGAACTGCCCTATCTACTGTAATAGTACTGCAGCAATATCAATCTCCAACAATCCAGTACAACACTCAAAAATCAAGCACATTGACATAAGATATCATTTCCTCAAAGATCATGTTGAAAAGAAGAACATTTTTCTAGCAAAGGTAGGAACCGACGATCAAATTGCAGATATTCTCACAAACCGCTTACGAGGAGAAATGGGTATGCTGGAACTTACTTAATATAATTCATGTCTATTTATTTTTGTTCTAATATTTTTTGTTAAGTATTTTGGCTCTATTAAGAAAATGCAAGTAGCTTGCGGTTCAATAGACGAAATCGCAACAAAATAGTTCGGCTAAAGATTCCACTCAAACCGAAGAGTCAAGAAGAACAACTTCAGTTTTATCCAAACCGAATTGTCAAAGCAAGGTTTCGGTTTTCTCTACTGAAACTGAAGATAGATCTGAAAGATATTAGTTTCATCAAAACCGATAATGAGGAAAAGGTAAGTCGGTTTACGCAAAACCGCTCAGGTATGAAATTGCATTTTAGTCCCTACTTTATGTCACTTCATTCTTTAAGGACCTTTTTGCAATTATCTCTGCCGCATTGAATGCGATTCGACAGGTACACTGACGGTTGAGTTTCCTTCAGCCGCCATGCCTGCTCCACTACCCGAGGTGGTTAATTGTGTATAAAAGACAAATCATTTTTCAATTTATCTTTTTACCTTCTTACTCTTTTTAGCAAAAACCCTTTCTCTCTCTTCTGTACGCACTCCTCTCTCTCTCTGTTCTCACTCAAAATTTTCTTACTTAAACAAATTTTTTTTAATGGCACCAAAGAAATCAATTGATCTTGCTTCTTCTTCTACATCGTCCAAACCATCGAAGCCTGATATGGTATGAATTTCTGAACCCTAACTCAGTATATTTCATTTATCCGCCATTGTTGAAGCTTAAAAGCTTGTTCATCTTCCTTTGATCATTTTATGCTTTTTCTTCAATTTCTTGGTTGGTTTGTGATCGTATTTACTTAAATATACTGTTTGATTACTTTGTTTTAAGATTTGTGTTCAATTTTGAGCAAAATCAATTTTGGAGTCATTTGGTGTTCTTGCGAAATTTTGCAGATTCTGGGTTCATGTGTTGTTATTTGTCTTGGTTTATTTAGAACTTTGTTAGAATCTGCCCTTTGTGATCATTTTGGTATAATTTTTCCATATTTTGGTTAAGATTTTGTTTTGCATATTTATACTCTGTTCTTCGTGTTCTTCATGCATTCAAACTCTTTTTCAAAATTTTCCTCTTTGATTCGTTTTGCCTTCACTGTTCATTCATTCTTTGTTTTTACATTTTTACCCTTACTCTCCTTGAACCGCATGTTTTCATTGTTAGGATTCCTGTTATAGTTTGTAGGACTTAATCAAACCGCGGTTTGCTTAAGGATTCAAACTATCATTCTTTAAGCTATTTCTAACTTAGAGATTTTTTCAGGATCCCTCAAACTTTGTTCCCGGTTCTAGGATACTAGAGGATGAAATTAAACAAGATGCAGTTGGAAGGAAGCTCCTCAAACTGCTGAATGATGCGAAGCTGCTACCTCTGTTTCTTATGGATGAACCGCAGTTTGTTACAATTATCTGCGCCGATTTTTTGAGAATGGGATCTCCACAAAGGCTGCCTTACTAGATGTAAGAGGAGAACCGATAAGGTATCTGGAATCCGGAGAAATGAAATTTGAAGATGCTATTAAGTCCACCGTCTGTGGCAAAGAAGTGATCCTAACCGCTTCCAAGATCGCAGTTCTAGCTGGTCTTGAGAACTCTGGAGTTATGGGGATAAAACCGGAACTTCTAAGCAATACTACAATGGAGTTGATTGGAGTTAATTCTTTCTCCACCAAGAATTCCTCCAAAAAGTACTTTGGAGAGGTGATGGCTCATCTATGTGAATTGGTGGATTCTGGAGTCATGTGCAAGAATGGAAACCACAACAACTTTACAAGTGAACAGTATGCTTACTGTGTGGCCATTCTTAAAGGGAAGAAACTGCACTGGCCCAAAGTTGTGATGAAGGAGATCATAAATGCTCTAAACCGCCTCCATGCTGCTAAAGCCGCTGGAAAATCCAAGGTCAGAACTCATTGCAGGTTGCTGACTAAGTTCCTGCATCAAGATACTGCCATTTTCAAGTTCTCTGCTGAAAACAAGGACTATTGGTTGGATCCAATTGAAAAATCTATCTTTGGATTATCAAAACTTGACGCCTTCAGAACCGCATTTGGATGGCGGTATGCTCAAACAGTTTGGAATGAGGACCCTCTTCCTGAAGCCGAACGTGGACCATTTCCTGAGGCTCGGCTCAACAAATCTGGGAAACCGTATGCTGGTGCCATTGCTGATCAGGCCCATGCTACGATGCTAAGGAATGAAGGTCAAACTGCTACTTTAAACCGACTAGGGTTAAGTCAGTTAGCTCAGACCGCGGTACAGGCTGAGGGGGAGTCTGCGGTTGAGGGGGAGCCTGCAGTTCGGTCTGTTCCTGCGGCTCATCCTAAGGAAACCGCTGCTCCAAGGAAGAGAAAGGGAACTGCTCAAATCCCTCCAATTATTACCAAAGCAGACTTATCCAAATCGCCTCATAAACTCTCATCCAAACCGTCATCAAAACCTTCATCTTCTTCAACCTCTTTTCCCCCCATCAGACTATCTCCTACCCTTTCCAAACCTATCACTTCTAAACCCTCAATTCCTAAACCTCAAATTAAACCTCTCTCTCCAGTACATCAAAATGTGGAGAAATCCATCAACTTTGCCATGGATGCCAGTTCTCTCAAAGATGCCAAAGCTAAATCCATTCCTGAACTCATCCCTTCACCTCATCTTTTCCTTCCTATCTCCACTCCTCCTAAACCTTCATCTTCTAAACCGCCCTCTGTTCAGTTCTCTGAAGAACAGTTGGCTGAAATTTACAAAGCCTTCACAAACCTCAAACCCTCCTCTCAAACCGATCCTGAGCAGACCGAAGTGTCTGACGATGCGGTTCTAGTTGAACAAACCGATGTATCTACCATTTCGGTTCAGCCTGAGCAAACCGATGAGTTTGAGGCTGCAGAATTGCCTGAGCAGACTGATATGTCTGAGGCACTTGGCGAACCTGAGCAAGATGATGAAGTTCTTGAGGTTCAACCGCCAAAGAAGAAGAGAAAGTTGGTGAAGAAAAGTGATTATGTGGAACATTGGCAGTCAAGGCCACCAGGAGCTGTAGACTTCAGTGAGGCTGACTACAAAAGGGATCATTCACCTCTTGAAGGTCCATTTGCTAAAGAATTAAGAGAAAGAGCTGAGATGAGAAAGGCAGGTATTGACCCAATGATGGTTGAGGTCTCCCCTCCTTCACTTAAAAGAAAGCTGGACTTTGATTCTCCAGAACATACTCCATCTTCATCTCCAGACTTACCATATGCTGCAGCGGTTCAACCATCACCAGTTCTTTCATCTGCTCAACCTTCGGTTTCTACATCAGTCCAACCGATGGCTCAGTCTTCAGTTTCTCCATCTGCTCCGCCATCGGTTTCATTCATTGAACCGAAGACTAGGAAAAGGAAAAGTGCTGCTGAACTAGCTTCCTACTTGAAGCGGTTCAAGACTGAAACCTCTAGGGAAAGAAGGGCTGGAGCCCATGCTCGTGCCGCCGCTAAAGCCGAAGACAGATTCTTGAAGGCTGGCCGCCCTAACCCCTATGCTATTTTTCCCAAGGATGAGATGGAAGCCGCAGTTGAAAAGATAATTCTTTCAGTTGCAGAACAATTGATGGGAGAGATTGCCTATCAGGTACTCATGGATCCCACTATTGCCTCCCAATTCTTTCTATTCTTTAATTGTCTTTGCATTCCCAATCTCTATAGATTATTCCTTGTGCCTTCTCCTTCCATCTTTCTCTATGATTAATATATGAGATATGCTGCTCTTCCTTCTCCTCCTCCTCCTCCTTCTCCTCCTCAAACCGCAATTATTCCTTATTATTTTTTCCTTCCTTTTAATCCCATAGAACTTGAAACCGCCATTAGGGTTTCTATGGGTGAAACTTTAGAAGAGGCACACATTCTCTTGAAAGGCAAAGCCAAAATGCCTTCTTCATCCCATCAGTCTGATAATGCCATCCAAATTTCTGATGATGATACTTCCAAAGATGAGCACATTCCTGACTACACTCCTTCTGATGAACCGCCCTCTTCAATTCCTTCCTATCCAATTCTACCCCTTCATGCTACAACCGCTGATTTAATAGATGCGGTTAGGAATATTCAAGTTCATCAGCAAACCGCCACTTCTCGGTTTGACACTCATCTCCTCACTTTACAAACTGATCTTGATGGCATTAAGGGGGAGAGAGTGAATGAGAGATTTGATGATAGGTCAAGACAACAACAGCTAGATGAGAGACTGAACTTAATTTTGGAAAATCAACTGGCTCTTCAAGATCTTGTCAGAACCAACAATGATCTTTGCAACTTAAAGTTTCAAGCCGTTGATGCATCACTTCAATCTGTTATTGAGAAACTTGACATTTTGGCCCAGCATGCACTTATTCTTCAGAACTTATCCTGCATAGAACCGGGAAACTTGTCAAGCAAACCGCTGCAATTGAATTAAAGATTGATGAACCGACTGAAGTTCGGCTTCGTTCAGCTGACTTTGTTTTTGAAACCGCCCGTGGCTCCGGTTCTAGGAATATTGATCAAACCGCCCCCGCTGTTGATGCTCAAGTTGCAGAAGAACAAGCTGCTAAAGACGCTCAAACCGTTCAGAACCAAACCGCAGATGATGCTGCTGCTGCAAGGGGTTCTGTTGCAGATGAAGTAGACTAGATTTCATTTCTTAGTCTTTCTTTTTGATGTCTCTTGTAATTCATACATTGTAAGTTACTATCATTTATGATTGAATTATAATGAGAATGACTGCATAGCATTCTGTTTCCAAAACTTTGTTTATTCAAACTGCTTGTTTGTGAAACAATGCTTGTATTTCTTAAAACCTCATGTACTACATTCATCATGAAAATACTTTTAAGTGCATTATGTTTTAAACATTCAGTTTAAACATGCATTTCTGATCCTCAAAATCATATCATCTTATATACATCTGAATCTATTTCTTTTCTATCTTTTCTTCATTTCCTTTGTTTTTGATAGATTAGAAATCTATGATCTAGCATAGTGTGTGCATTGACTTGGGACATGCAATTTCATGAAATTTATTTCTGACATGTTCTTACCAAGTACAATGTTTTGCTATTATCATAGTGTGGTAATGGCATCAATCAAATAGGGGGAGATTGTTAGGATTCATTGTTAGTACACCCACCTTAATTTGATTGATCCATGCCACGTGTCTTTTTATGGACTTTAGGACCGCATGTAATGAAGTTCTACTTCAATTTTTAGATAAGTCCATTTCTAGATTTTTAGTTGTCTAGGCTGAGTATAGTTCGGTTGTATCTTTAGCGGTTTAGTGTTACAAGCCGTCATCTTGAGACCGCCAACATGGAGCCCTTCAGTTTTCATCAAACTGCAGTTTGCATGTTTGATGAAACCGCCCATCAAGATCATTCTTCAAACCGCCCCTATGCTTGGTGAAACCGCAGAGCAGTTATTGAAGAAATAAAGATATGTCATTTATTCATTAGACAAACATTCCCTTCTTTGACCGTAAAAGGATGTTGTTATGTCATGTCAAAATAACTCTAAGTTAACTTGGAGTTTCTGCAAGGAATGTCGGTTTGTCTATCAGTTTGAATTGTTTACCGTTAGTCCTTTCTGCAACAAATGACAAATGTCAGGTAGTGGTGCAACAACTACCTAGGACTACAAGACAAAACCAAGGACGAAAATGACAGCTCAACCAATGGGATTTCGACAGCACTGTACCCTTCAGATTTGATTCAAATCTTTACCCAACGGTCACAAGGGTGCTCTGCCTATAAATAGCCTTCATTATTCAACAATGAAGGTTGCTGAGCTTCAAGAGATTCATTCCCAAGTATTCAAGTTTGCTTTGAAGATTTAAACCCAGATATTCATATCTTCAAACCATCTCCATTGCAAACCCAGTTCTTCATCAAAGCTTCAAGCCTAACAACCGTTCATACTTAGCCTTTACACCGAAAGAATTCCATTTGCTCAACCATCATTTAGATACTTAGAGCATTTGATTTCTTTTCATACACACACCCGATTTATATGATCACATAGATTATATACTTCGAAAACACCGGTTGTTATTATAGCTTAGGTTAGACTTATTGTTTAGAGTTTAGATTCATCTTGTAAAACCTCCTCTAAATTAATACAAGTCTCATAGCTATTAGAAAATCCTAGACTAACCATCTAGGCAGAGGACGTAGTTCATTTAAGAACGAACCTCTTCAATTTGTGTGTTGGATCTTTATTTTCTGTCTTGATATTTATCTATCTTGTTTGTGGTCTTGAACTTGTTTCCATATACGAAATGACTTGATAGATGAATTGTGTTTTCCTTTAAACTTTAAGTTTAACTATTCTGTTGCATCATAGTGTTTTCTCAACCCGAGTCAAACCTCCCAACTCTTTAACTTACATATTTGGCCAAACCGCAAACTCCGCTGTGCATTTTATCAGTTCGGTTCTTGTGCTTTGAACCGCAGTTGGCCAAACTGATAAGTACTCGGTTGATTTTAAGGGTATTTTAGAAAAAGTTTCGGACCGCTATTCACCACCCCCTCTAGCGGTTCTATACCCTTGTTGCCCTCTGGGACCAACAAGATGGATCCGCCGAAGATGGAGTGCTGACAACTCTCCAGATCTGACCGAGAGAGGGATGGATCTGGAGAGAAATAGAGAGACGGATCGGAGAGATATGGATCAGAGACGGAATTGAGAACATAGTCGCCGGAGAATGTGGGGGAGTCGGCGACGGTGTAGAGAGGGAGGGAGAGAGAACGTGTTTTTTTTCTGTGTCTGTGTGTGTCATGTTTGAGGGTAGTGGAGGGGAGGTTAGGGTTTTTTCCGTTTCACTCCAACGTTCGATTTGATATGCGATGCGTTCCGCGGTTCATCCAGAATCAAAAGTTACGACGGTTTCTGCGCACGCGCTCAAATTACTCCAAAAACTTCAACGCCTTAGTGTCCGCATCAATTAGTAATTTTTCACTATATATTGCTCAAAATTAGATATTTTCAATAAATAAAAGAATTAAAAAGTATCATATAAAAATTAATTTACATGCAAAGTTGACTACTTGCACCAAATTAAAGATAATGACATATTTGTCCTTGTTTGGTGGAGATTACACTTTTGCCCTTGATAGTGACATTTTGGGAGGGAAAGTGACTCACTTACTTTTATATATAGATAGATATAGATGTGTAAATTTTTACCATAACTGATTAAACTTTTTTCCTTTTTCCACTAAATCAAAAAAAAAAAAAAAATACAGATTATCATAAAAAAATGAATATGCATGCAAAGTTCACTACATCTACGTCCAAGTTAAAGATAACGACTTTTGTCCGTCTCGCTCCGACGTTCGATTTGATATGCGGTGCGTTCCGCGGTTCATCCGGAGTCAAAAGTTACGACGGTTTCCGCGCACGCGCTCAAATTACTCCAAAAACTTCAACGCCTTTGTGTTCGCATCAATTAGTAATTTTTCACTATATATTGCTCTAAATTAGATATTTTCAATAAATAAAAGAATTAAAAAGTATCATATAAAAATTAATTTACATGCAAAGTTGACTACTTGCACCAAATTAAAGATAATGACATATTTGTCCTTGTTTGGTGTAGATTACACTTTTGCCCTTGTTATAGTGACATTTTTTTGGAGGGAAAGTGACTCACTTGCTTTTTTATATATATATAGATATATAGATATAGATATAGATATATAGATATAGATGACGAAAAAACGTAAAAAATATTTTGGGTGAGAGGTAATAAGAAAATCATTTTGGAGTATTTACTGAATCCATTTAATTAAATGTGGGGTACGATTTCTTTCCCAATAAATATATTTCCAGTATAAGCTAAACAAAAAAGTGTAACAACATTACATACATACGTACATCTCTCAGAGATATCTAGCGGTCCCCACAATTCCTAGTCTCATATAAGACAAACCAGGTCGACATGGTCAACCCTCAAAACACCTCCCAACAACAACCATCACTTCCACTTCCCTTTTCCCCGCGTGTACGACACAATCCAATCCTGCACCCCTCTTAAGAAAATCGACCAATTGAATCAATTTACGTGTAGCGCGTGTTATACACCGTCGTCTAGGAACGTTAAAAGCACTTGGTAGTAAATAAAAAGACCAGGATACGCTCTCGTAGTTGACGATGTTAAACGTATCATCTCTCTCTCGATACAGTATCTGTCTCCCCTTTAAACATTGTATTCGTCAAATCACAACATCATTATTAATTTGTAGTCTCTTTTTATTGAGTTGGTTTTGGGGGAAACTAATTCATCCATAAATTATAAAAAGTCTACTTTTTAAACCTTAGACTTTAAACCCTAAACCTTAAGTCCTAAACCCTAAACATTAAACCCTAAACCTTAACCCCTATAAAAACAAGATTTTTTATAACTTATGAAAAAACTAGTTTCCCCCAAAATTTTCTCCTCTTTATTTTCCTATATTATGGTTTGTTTTATTTACTACTCCCTCTGTCCCGCTTTAAGATTCTTATTTTTTTTTAGTCTGTCCCAATTTAAGATTCTTACTTTGCTTTATTACTTAAAATGGAAAGTGGGACCCACTTGTCATTCTCACAACAAAAACTCCCTACCCACTTTCTCTCTCCCACTTTACTTTTCATAATCACAACATTTACTTTTTCTTAATCTCCGTGCAAAGTCAAACTAAAAACTTTAAATTGGGACAGAAGGAGTAGTTCTTTCAACAATGTACTTAAAATACATCAAAATACATGGCGTTTTAGACATTTTCACATATACTAAGAAATACAATTAATGTATGTGAAAAAATCTCATATACACCTAAAATAATCGAATTACCTAAGCAATTAAAGGCTTATGCAAGAGATAATTCATTATCGTTAATAATAGTACAATTGGTATAGAACAACAAAAACGATTTGAAAATAGTAAAACGAAAGTATTTTGATACAAAAATTAACTCTCAAAACGACATGCATTTTGCAACGGAGGGAGTATAATGTTGGTTGCTAAAATTTAATATAATCTTCTCTAAAAAAAATACTACCTCCGTCCCAGCTCAATGTGCACACTTACCTTTTAAGTGGGTGTCGTTGATATGTGCACAATCCAAAAAAGAAAAGTTTTTTATTACTTTTATAATCTTCCACTCATCCTCTCTCTTCCTCCCAACCACTCATTATTCTCCACTTATTCTCTTTCTTCCTCCCAACCACTCATTATTCTCCACTCATTCTCTTTCTTCCTCCCAACCACTTATTATTCTCCACTCACAATACTTTTGAATATAAATACTCTCTCCTTAAATCTTGTGCCCAACAGTAAACGTGCGCATTGAGTTGGGACGGAGGTAGTATTTAATATCAACTCATCTAGAATTTTTATTTTTTTAAAAAATTAAAAACAAACAAACATCCATTTCAAGTTTGAAGGAGAACTCATGTTTGGTAAGAATTTAATACTCCCTCCGTCCCACAACAACTGACACTTATTTCATTTTCGGTTCGTCCCAACACAAATGACACAACCCAAAATAGAAATGTTTTAATATATTTATATTCAACAAACCCCACCATTTAACCCATTCATTCTCTTTCTTCATTTTCCACCACTCATTTTATTCAACCAATACTACTATTCACCCCACTCATTATCTCTCTTCGTTTTCTACCACACATACTCTACATTTTCTTAATCTCCGTGTTTCAAAAGTTGGTGTTACTTGTCCCGAGACGGAGGGAGTATGTGGGTATATTAGTATTACATTCAAGTTGTATTTAGACAGCAAAACACGATTATCCCCATCATTTTCTATAAATATTTTAACAATTTATTAAATTTATGACTGTCGAAACTACTAGTTCTTGAAGATAATTTAAAATTTTAACAGATTCATTTTCAACGAATTCATTAATATTGTGACAGTTGTATTTATGAATCGGTAAAAATAATAAGAACTTTAATGTGTAAGATAAATATTCAACTGATTATCATGCATGTTACATTTTTTTCTACTTTTAACATTAAAAGTTAAAATTATTCACTTCTACCAATTTGGGTATATTTCTAGCTACTTAATTTGCATTTTAAATCTTCAAATGAGTTTAGACTACTCATCACGAATTAAACTATTTATACATCTTTTGCTTAAATTTGATGTAAGGATTTGAAATTTATTACCCTTTAAAAAAAAAAAAAAAAAAAAACCCTTATTTTGTTAAAGAGACTAAAACGTGATTGTGCCGTTACACTCCATTTTCTCGAGAGCCAAACACCCCTTAATAAAGTTTATTTATTTTATTATTTTTAATAGAATAAAGCTTCTTTCTTTTTAATTACAAGTAAATGGAAAATTTGTAGAGCGGAAAAAGTAGGACAGGCGTGAAAGCTCCCACAGATAAAATCCCTTCTGTGCTTACTTATTTGGGTCTTTCTCTTTCTCTCATTCAGATTCAGAGGGCTCTTTCTTGTTTGTAGAGAGAGAAAACATATCTCCATGGAACCAAAAACACTGAGCTTTTCAAGATAATGAATTCAACCATCTCTGTTTGCAGCCATGGTTTGCTCAATGGGCCATCAGAATGAGCTTTTCCCCCAACCCCAACAAATCCCCATGTCTGTTCTTGATAAGCTTTTATGTGAAGAAGAGCATTTTGAGCAAGATTTGGGCCTTCTTGATGCCTTTGCTTGTGAAGAAAAAAGTGAGAATTTTGACCGATTTCTTGATCTGAAAGCTCTTGAACAAGACCTTTTCTGGGAAAATGATGAGCTTTTGACTCTGTTTTCCAAGGAAAAAGAGGCTCATCAGGCCCTTTTGAGTGAGAGGGGTTTGATCTGTAATGAGGGGCATTTGGATGTTGCAAGAAGAGGGGCTGTTGATTGGATGGTTAGGGTTAGTGCCCATTATGGATTTGCTGCATTGACAACTGTTTTAGCTGTTAATTACTTTGATAGGTTCCTGTTAAGTCCTTGTTTTCAAAGGGATAAGCCATGGATGGGTCAGCTAGCTGCTGTTGCTTGTCTCTCCTTAGCTGCTAAGGTGGAGGAGACCCAAGTTCCCCTTCTCCTCGACCTCCAAGTATGTGCTTTTTATGTGTTCCTTTCAATGCATTTCAAGTGTTTGTGATAATGTTTAAAGCATGTTCTTTTTTAATTTTATTTGCATTTTGAAGGTATTTCTCCACCAAATTGTTTTTTTAGGGATTTCTTGGTGTTTATTGATGTGGGTTTTGGGATTATGTTTAGGTTGAAGAATCAAAGTTTGTTTTTGAGTCCAAAACTATAATGCGAATGGAATTGTTGGTGCTGTCTACTCTTAAATGGAAGATGAATCCAGTGACACCGCTTTCGTTCATTGATTACATTATAAGGAGGCTTGGAATAACAAAACACGACCTACATTGGGAGTTTCTGAGGCGGTGTGAGCGCCTCCTTCTCTCTCTCATAATCGGTAAGCATTTTAAGGAATTTGGAATTGAATATTACTACATCCATAGATTGAGAGCATATGAAAATGAACATCTTTCATTGTATGCAGATCCAAGATTTGGGTGTTATCTTCCGTCTGTGATGGCTGCTGCAACAATGTGTCTTATTATCCAGGAAATTGATCCTTGTAATGCAATGGAATATCAAAATCAGCTTATGGGTGCACTTGAAATTAGCAAGGTTTGTCTTACACTTAAGGTTCAATGTTTCTATGCAATATGTTATGCAGTAAGCATCATTTGGATGAATACATAAGACTAAGTTCCAGATATGCGTTAGTAAAATCTACGGTTTGCTTCGAGCGAGGAAAAAGAGATGACTATTTCTGTAAACTCATTATAAGGTTCTCCCAGCTGAGCTAACATATGACACTAGTTTCTGTTCAACGAAAAAAAAAAATCTTTCTCAACTCATATTGCTGCACATTTTGTAACGATAGATATTTACTAGCTGGTTTACTAGACCTTCTAAAACCTTACAGTGTGATCCTCTTATAGTTTCACTTTGCCTCTTGCCATTAGACAATTTTAATTTTATTTTATTTTTCTCCGTGATTTTTACAGGATAACATAGATGAATGCTATAAACTCATCCTGGAAGTATCAGTTGATTCTGACTACCAACAATACAATACCCACAAGCGCAAGTATTACTCAAGGCCCGGCAGTCCAAATGGTGTAATTGATGCATATTTCAGCAGTGATAGCTCTAATGATTCGTGGGCTGTGGCTACATCAGTTTCATCTTCACCAGAACCTCTTTCCAAGAAGAGCAGAGCTCTGGATCAGCAGATGAGATTGGCTCCTTTAAACCGTGTGTCTATTGGAGTGCTTAGCAGTCCCCGTTGATGTCTCAATTTGTTGGCTATATTTTGATATGGTATTTATACAATCTCTTTTCCATATTATTTGCCCAATGTGCTGTTAAGACTTTAGATGCAATTATATTTTGCATCCCATCTCTGAACTGTATTTCTGGTCAAGCCATGTGATGGAGGATAAATATTTGAGCATTCACTCTACTATGTCCATAATTGGGTAGGAAGAGTATGATTGATAAGAGAAATTAGTGGAGTTTTCCCGTGAATTGCATTCATAATATTACTACGTCTGGGACTATTATGAGCATTGTTGTCTATTGTTATAAATTCAAGAAGACATCCCTTTTATCTGTACTGTGCAATTCATAAATTAGACCCCTTGGTAGGTAGAGTCACATATATATATATATATAGAGAGAGAGAGAGAGAGAGAGAGTGGTGTGGCATTTTGCTAGCATATACTTTGCTTGAATGCAGAAGCTGATGGATAGAGAAAGCTCAATGCAAGACAGGCTGGCACTGGACTTGTGCTTATTAACTGGTTATATATCCACAGTGGGGGGTTTTGATGGTTGCTGCTTAGACATTGTTGGAAGATTAACTCTAGGGCAAACGCAATGTATTAAACTTGCGACACTTTTAGGGTTAAAGATTATGACAAATCTGTGTCTTATCCCATCCTAGGGAAAATTTTAAGATCATTCTGGACCTTGTCTCTGCCCCATTCTGGTTATATGTTCTCTTGGTTTTTATTTTGTCAAAACATCATCTCTACATTTTGACCCGCTGTTGCATTCTTGCTTCACAAATGAGGCTTTCTTTCTTCCAGCATTTTAGCAGCTATAATTTCAGTAGGTTAATTTTCATTCTATCTTAAATGTCTCATCTCCTGTCCTAAGTGTAATTGCATTCCTACATCATTGTTTCTTTGTTTGATTTTCCAGCTGGTAGTAGCTCGTCATTCTTTCTGGTCTGCATAGCTTAGGATGCTAGTAATCTCCCCGCCAATCTTATTAACACCTTACTAAATGCCATTTAAAGATTTCCTTTTACTGTCTATATCGCCAATAAAACTCCCCTTAGACAAGTACTACTCCCTCGGCCAACGTCCTTTTTAAGAACCAAGCTTGCCAATTACTCCTCCGTCCCAAATTGATAGTCCGTTTGACTTTCCAAACATTTTAAGGTTACATTCTAAGTTTCGGAAATTCATTGATTTGAAGCCTTAATTTTGGAAATGAGACTAACTTTCTGTCAGAGAACGTTATGTTTCGGAAATTCATTGTTGTAGAACATTATTACCCGCGAAAGGCCATCCGGGACTACTTAGCCGCCCCCCACCCTAGCCTCACTTCAGTAATGAGGTACAAGTGATGTTGGGATTATTGACTTTGTAAAGATAGACAGGAGTAGGGATAGAGATGGAATGGGCATGTGTTGATTTTGTGGGGTTTTATTTGTCCATAAGGTCCTCTGTTCTTGCTTTGTTTTTAGGTTGGTAGGTTATGGTTTGACTTATGGAGTAAATTATCATTACTGCATTTCTCAACCAGCCATCATGATTTGATTTATGTGTGTGAGCTAGAGAAGCAATTTCTAGTGTTGGTTTTTCAAGGGTCCACCCCCAATAATTCAGGAATGATATCATGAATAAATACTGATCCCCCTTTAACTTGAGATTTTGACTGAATCCACCTTTGTTCAATTTAAATCTAAATCTTTATCACCTCTTATTTTGTTTACATTCATGTGGGCCCGACTTTTTCCTGAATCTCACCCATATTGGGGCTCTTGTAGCAGCAGGTCGCCCTTCTTTAAGATTTCAATTTCAATTTCAATTATGAGTTATACTGATTTTGGCGACCCACATACCACAACAACAATGCATCTATTCGCATCATTCATTTGATGACCGATTCAGTGTCGTGCCAATTATGGAAATAAATCCAATCTGTTGGTTGAATTGCTTTATGTCTGTTAGACCGAATTCCGTATTTCATATGTTTCTACAAAGAATGTTCCCAATTGATACTGCAGGATGTGCTTGGTTAAAACCATCAAATTACCAAGTTCCTCCATTGTCATCCCAACTCTTTGAATTCTTGAACTTGAATAAGGTTATCTTTGCTTTACCTCCTTTCTTACTACTATACCTCAAAATTTCATTTAGGAACATTCTAAAAATGTTCACCTTTCAGACAACTATATGACAAAGTTGGATACTTAGTTTTGTATGGATAAAGTGACTAGTGAATTTTGTTTTGGTAAAAAACTATTTAGCGAGATTTTATTATTATTTTTTTTCACGAAAAGGATATTCATTTATTTTTGCTTCTTTCTTATATTTGGGCATACTTATTTATTTAGAGACAAAAGAAGCCGAACGTATATTGTCTAGTTGCAATGAACCAAAAGAATATTTTATCCCACTAAGCATAAGGGCTTGGTTAATTGACAAGCGACTGTTAACAAATTTCTGCGGTTGTTGCAACAGTTAACAAATTTGAGTGTGGCTATTGAAAAAGGTAACTAGAATGGGTTTAAAATGAAAAATCATTACATTGGTACTATGAGAGAAACATGGAGTTTAAGTGGTTGAAAACAGCTAGGTAAACCTGTCCTTTTTCCCAATTCCAGCAAATATTGCCACCAAGTAAAAAATCTTCTTCCTTTTCTATTTCAAGTGATTATAACTGCTGACCCCTTCTGTGCTAAACAGTAAATAACCTAAAACCAAAAACAACATAAATTTAAGTTTGGGCAAATTGGAATTTGGACCATAAGTTTACACGGAGTTGGTACCAAAATTTGCAATTTAGTGCATAACGTTCGCACAAAATTGCAATCCACTGCAATTTTGGATGATTTTTTTTATAATAGATGGATGGTAGTTAACAATAGTTAACAAAATGAATGAAAAGGTTAACGGAATTTCTAAAACTTTCATTGATCACCCCTACAATTTAACAAATTTTCATTTTCCTAGTATTTCATCAATTATACCACAACAAATCAAAAAAATCAATCATTTCTATAAAAATAACAATATTTTTATAAACAAAATATAATTTTGTTATTAAAAATTAATATAAAAAAATTAAAAAAATATATGTTACTATTATGATTCAAAATGACAAATTTCTACGATAAATTTATGCCCTATTTTCAGAAATTTGCACCAAATTTCATTTCTAAACATAAGTTGACCCATCTTCAGTGTTGCACCATCGTTGACTTCTCTTGTGTTTTCTTCAAATCTATATTTTTTTCGGCTTCAGATTTGTCTATTACGGTTCGAAATGAAAAAAAATAAAAAGAATTTTTCGGCTGCGGTACAAGAGACGGTCCGATTTGAGGGTTTATTGTCAATTTTTCTATTTCATTCAAAATCGTTTCCATGCAATCGTTAATGTCATATGGTGTGATATTGATAATTCTAAAGAGTAAAATTCTACTAATGACAAAAAAATTGAATGAAATATAAAATTTGACAATAAAACCTCAATTCATACTTTCTCTTGTATCACATCCAAGATTTTTTTTTTTTTTTGTCATTTTAAACTGTAATAGTCAAATCTGAAGCAAAAAAAGTATAGATCTTAAGAAAATCACAAGAGAAGACAACAGTGGTGCAACATCAAAGATGTGTTGACTTATGTTTTGAAATGGAATTTGGGGCAAATTTTGAAATATGGCAGAAATTCGTCGCCGAAATTTGCTATTTTTAACCCAAATAGTAACATTTTCTTATATTGATATTTAATAAAAAAATATATTTTATTTATTAAAGTATTGTTATCTCTACATTTTTTTTATTTAATATATTTTTTTTGGTTTGCAGTGGTATAATTGACGGAATAATATGAAATTAAGTATTTGTTAAATTATAAGGGTGGTCAATGCAAGTTTTAGAAAATCCGTTAACATTTCCGTTCATTTTGTTAACTTTAGTTAACTACCATCCATCCATTACAATTGTCATCCAAAATTGTAGTGAATTGCTACTTTGTATGAACATTATGCACTAAATTGCAACTTTTGATACTTTATTACTCACATTGCAACTCTATGTAAACTTAGTGGTAGTATAGTGCAATTTGCCCTTTAATTTTCTCCAATTCCATTCCAGATGGCAACATAACAGTTGTTGATATGTCCATTCAATAGAGTATGAGCATCTATTATCTGTTGAGTTGGTTTTAAGAGAAATTAGTTCCTCCATAAATTATAAAAAGTTCACTTTTTAACCCTTAACCCTTAAACCTTACCCCTTAAATCCTAAACTTTAAACCCTGAACCTTAACCCTTATAAAAACATGAAATTTTATAACTTATGGAGAAACTAGTTTCCCCCAAAATTTTCTCTTATCTGTTTGCACTTTGCAGCAGTAAATGATGGTAGCCATCCGATTAAAATTTAATGGCACCATCGTCTTTTCACCCCACCCCAACATCAGAAGCCATTGTCTCCCATTAAAGTTATTCTTTTCTTTTTTGGTCCATCCTAATTTAAGGTTCTTATTTTATTTTATTATCTAAAATAGACAATGGTACCCACTTGTCATTCTTATAACAAAAACTCTCTACCACTTTTTCTCTCTTACTTTACATTTCATACTCATAATACTCCATCCGTCCCAAATTAATGTTCTTAGTTTGACTTTACACGGAGATTAAGAAAGTAAATGTTGTGAGTATAAAAAGTAAAGTAGGAAAGAGAAAGTGGGTAGAGAGTTTTTGTTGTGAGAATGACAAGTGAGTTTCATTTTCCATTTTAGGCAATAAAGTAAAGTAAGAACTTTAAATTGGGACAGACTAAAAAGGAAAGTAAGAACCTTAAAGCGGGACAGAGTGAATATTTACTTTTTCTTAGTTCGCGTGCAAAGTCAAAGTAGAAACCTTAAACTGGGACGGAGGGAGTATGATTTAACGAGTTTTCTCCTCCGTTGGATTGGATTGAGAACCCTCATGCAAGCTTATTCCACAGCTTTTACTATATTTCTCTCTCTAAATTAATTGTTTTTTAGAATTTTTAGTTTTAATTTCAAAGTAATGTTTTGATGTTGGATGGTTGGAATGTGATACCAACTGCAATGAAGGATTATATTCCAACATTATAAAGAGCATTGAAAGAAAAAGGTGCTTCTTTATTGCTTCATTCTACTTTTGTACAGTGTGGGTACAATTTGAATTCCAGCTAGTTTTGACCAAAACTGCTCTGTTTTTTAAATGCTACCAACTTATAGAATTTAACATTGGTGAGAAATAAATTTCTGATTAAATGGAATACCAAAAATAATAAATTCTTCAAGTAAAGATCGATAAAAATGTGTATATTCAGATGAGAATTTTAATTTCTGATTAGACAGGCTACCAGTTTCGATAAATTGAGGGGCAAGCGATTGATTTTCGTTGGCAGAAATGTCTCCAATCCAAGTCTGAATTGTGGCAGTGTCTAATACTCCCTCCGTTTCAAATTATCTGTCGCTTTAGGAGTAAAAATTTGTTTCAAAATATCTGTCGCTTTACTATTATCAATGCACTTTTACCATTTTGTCTCAACTATAACCTTTATTAATGATGGTGAAAGTATCTCTCATGCAAGCATTTAATCACCTAGAAAGTTGAATTATTTAGGGGCAAATGGGTCTTCTTAACATACATTGATTACATTTCTTAATATGTGTGAAAAAGTCTAAAGCGACAGATAATTTGAAACGGAGGGAGTAACTTTTAAGACAACTTTAACTAAATGTCCCTGTAATAAGCACCCCAGTTGAATTTATTTTAGATGCGATTTGCATCATCATTCCTATAATAAGGTTACTAAAATTAAACGCGTGAAAATTAAGGAAAAATAAATATAATATTGATAGTTGAGTAGATGTTGTGTGTAGAAGCGTTTCCGTCTGTGTGTGAGGGATTTCGAACTACTCCAACGAGAGTTAGCTCCATCCAACGCTCTTACCATGTAAAAATCAATCAACGTTTGTAAAACGTTACTAAACAATATAAAACGTTTACTACCCAACGTAAAACTTGTTAGCTCCACGTTGTAAAAAAACATTTTTTTACTTGTGTAGACAACGTTTTACAAAACGATGATTGATTTTTATGGGAGCAGCGTTGGAGCTAATTTTCGTTGGAGCAGTTCCAGGTCTTGTGTGTGAGTATGTAAAGTAAAGTATGAGAGAGAATATGAAGGTAAAGAATAGTTAGTGGATTGTTCTTTTAAGTGGGCATGTGAATCTCATTGAATAAAAAATATTTCAAGTTTTGAATTTCAGATAGTAACCTTTGTTATGGGACGCTCAAAAGACGCCCAAAAGAGAAATAAGTAACTTTCAACTTTATTATGAGATTGAGCAAGTAATAGTTTTGACATTCCTCACATCATAATCACAAGTAAAAACTTTGAAAAGTATTTTCTTATTTATTTAGAAATATAACAGTTATTTTGAAACGGAAAAAAAAAAAAGAAAGTGGCAACAATACACAAGTAGCATAGTATTTGGTAGGTAAGTAACTTTATGAAGAGGCAGGAAAATGGGCATAGAGCTTTGATGCATGGCAGACACTATCACTGCAAGCAACAACAATTAAGCACCTCAGATCAGATCAGATCAGAATATTGATTTTCCAAATTTCAATAATAACATGAAAAGTCATACTCCAATACAGATAGTTACACTCATCTTGCCTTGCTAGAAATGTTGCTAGACAGCCAATCAAGACCTTCATACAGCCCTTCCCCTGATGTTGCACAAGTACTCTGTATATACCTGCATCACTTCATCCTCCCCATTAGCCAAAGCCAAAACCCCCAGAAAATAAATAAAAAATAAGATCTTAAACATCATAATAAGATAATCTCATTGTGTTTACCAGCGACGTTGGCGAAGAGAGTGTAGGCCAAGTTTATCGGTGATTTCCGAAACCCTCAACGCGTTTGGAAGATCTTGTTTATTGGCAAACACTAGAAGAGTCGCCTCACGAAGTGAATCCTGTTCAAGAAGAAAAGGTAGTTCAGTAAAATTAAAATATGTACGGACAATCGAATATGAAATTTTAAGTAAGGAGATTGATTTTTGTTTAGATATGGACCTCGTTTAGCATACGATGAAGTTCATCTCTGGCTTCTGAAATTCTATCTCTATCGTTGCTGTCAACCACAAAGATTAGACCTTGTGTGTTCTGAAAATAGTGCCTCCATAATGGTCTGATCTATACAGTATATATTAACATTTTCAAACAAAAATAGAATAAAACACGGGTTTTATATAATTGGATTAATGTAAATTAGTATAATTAACAGCAATACCTTGTCTTGACCTCCTACATCCCATACAGTGAAGCTCACATTTTTGTACTCCACGGTCTCCACATTAAAACCTTGTTCATCAATATTCCCAAATCATTCTTTTGGTTCTCTTTATGTGTGTGCGACTTGCGATAAAATAAGTATTCAAAAAAAAAAAAAAAAAAAGTATATATAAAACAAGCGTTCGTAACATAAATTTTTTTATGAGTGATAAGGAAATACAGACCAATGGTGGGGATGGTAGTAATAATCTCTCCAAGCTTAAGCTTATAAAGAATGGTTGTTTTACCAGCAGCATCAAGACCCACCATCAAAATTCTCATTTCTTTCTTTGCAAATAGCAATTTTATGAGCCGTGATAGCACCATACCCATTGCTGCAAGTGACCAAGAAAATGTAGAATTGAAGATCCGTAGAAAATTTGGCCAAAAACTCGAGTCTAGATGATGAAAGAGTTTTCTTTTTTTCACTTACATGTAGAATTTGGTTAAGATGGAATAAAAGAAGATGGAATTGGATTCCGATAAGGATGATCAGATAAGAATCAATAAAGGAGATCAACTTGCATGTGGCATCTTTCAAAGCTTCTGGAACGAGAATAATTCCGTCGCTAAAAAGACTAAGCTTAACACATTTATTTACCATAACCATACAGCACAATGATATATTCATTGATAATGCATAATCATCATGTATAACATTTCTAGGAGAGATATCAAAATGTAGTACAGGTTTAATATAAAGGAATAGTATATAGTTATCAATAAAATCATTCATTGACCCAAGTTTTAAAACATCAAACAGACTGCAGTGTGTATGAAGATTATACAACACAGCCTTCAGAATTCTACAATACGTACCAGCTTACTTCATACTAGGATTACAGTAAATTTTGAATATATTCCCTCAAAAACACCACAATATAGGAAGATTACTAGACAGATAAAAGGATAAATCTGGAAAGGAAAATGATTGAGAGGCGATAAAAAGCAGAGAAATGAATGGTATTTATGCTGATAAGGAAGGGGAGAAGATCAGTAAGTCATAAGGGGAGATCCACTGCAATGGACATCAGAAGCATCAGAAATCCTTTGCCTCGGAGACAACGTCGTGCTGGCAGCAGCGTCCACGTCAGCATTGATAAAACTTTTCCTCTTCTGAGTATCTAGCCTTGGCCTACCTTCTTCTATTGTTTCGCGTATCGGACTGAAATTCTCCACTTGGTTCGCGCGTTTCGAGATCATGGCTTGAGCTTCTTCCACTATTGACGCGTCATCTTCTGCAGCATACAAGATTCTCTTTATTGCTTCAACAACCTGTGCAAGAAAATAGGTTAAAAAGATTTTTAAAAGTTAAATGTTTGTATTTTTTTTTTTTTTTAATTATTTCAAATAATGTGTATATATTCGGTCATTACAGGCAAGGTTTCAATCTCAGGACATTGGCAGAGGATCTCGATATCCCTCAACTTTGCAAAGTAGAAATCCCTTTCTTTCTCTAGACTATCCACTGATAGCTTAAGTTCAGTAATCTGCATAAGAAAAAAACTAAGTGAGTCTCTCAATTTTCTAGCTCAAATATTCTAATTGTAGTACTGGATTAATTCAAACACCTGCTGTTCATATTCAGGCTGTTTTCCTCCACTTGAAGCAGGTCTAGTAGGCTTGATAGGCTGACTTGTTGGGTGAGCAGAAGGTGCATCACCCCTTCGAGCATTCTGAGTTCTGGGTGCAGCTGATGTATTCCTTGTTGAACCATGGGATGCCACAGGCTTCTTGCTCGCGTCTTTTCCCCCTTTGGAACCCTCTCTCCTTTCCAAAGGATTGTAACTGCATCAAGACATTACAGGATTAGCATACAACTGCGTGCAATATTGACACTTAAAGATTGTCTTCGTCACAAGCTTCCTAGTGAATCTGCCTTTAGACGAGCCAAGCCAAGCCAAGCCAAGCCAAGCCAAGACAAGCATGGAGTGTTTTTTAAGAGCTTAATGTTTCATGTAATGATAAGTGTCTTCAAGTAAGTCAAGAATCTTATAAGAAAGTCTAAATACTTCACACCACTTATAACAAATTGCTCCTTAATCTCAGCACAGTAAGAACTAAGAACTGTAAAAGAAACTGGTTAAGCGAATATTAGCATTCCACTGGATTCAATGTCAAACGATATCTTTCATTCTTTTTCAAGTGAACATAATACGCCCTCTGTCCCAATTTCCCAAAATGATCTTCCCATTTAACTATTCAAACTTCTTAAGGAGATGAACAATTGCTTCACTATTCATGTTATGTTTATGTATGCACTTTTAAGCCTAAATTGTAGAAATGGGAAAAACTTTTTGGGGCAATGGAAAATGTCAAGATCATTTTGGAGTGAGGGAGTACAATAGATTTAGGCCAGAAAGTTCCAGCAAACCTTGATCCAGCAGTGGATAAAGAGTGTCACAGCAATGAAATCACAAGAAGAAGGGCAGTATCTGAATTCTTTTTTGTAAACCAAAAAGTACAACAAACTAGCAGGATACACAAGTTTTTTCGTATTATTTTCAACATTAGCATATCTTAGTTTGCTTAGCGTAATATGTGAAGAGACGCATTCAACTTAAAGAAATGTGCATTCCTGGTTCTATGCTTGTAAACTTACAGGTACTTAGATGAAAGACATATAGTAACTGAAGTAGTATAAACAAAATAAAATAAAATAGTAGAAACATGGACCAGCATAGAAAGTTTACGTGCATATCATTCGAACTTGAAATTGAAAAGTATTCTAATAACTATACACCACTCTGAAACGGATAATAGGCAAGATGACTTCATATGCTACTGTTTTCTCTAAATTAGAACAAATCACAAAAACTTAAAATGAGAAGGCGTAGTATGTAACTACTGAGATGAATGATTCCAGCAATGTAAATGTTAAATAATCAACTCATCGAAAAGCTTAAGCTGTTAGAGAGAGCACCCAAAACATGTTCCTAGGAAACAAGATACTACATAATTCACAAACTCATTCATGTCCCTTATGTAAGAAAGTACCTTTGCTGACCACCTCCACCAACAGAATCACAGTAACGCTTCATCCATTGCATGAACTCAAGATTATCCAGTGGCCTCCCTTTCACTAGCTTGCTTACCTCAATATGCTGCAGTCAAACATAATTCACAAACTCATTCATGTCCCTTATATAAGTATGAAACATAATTCCAAAAAATAATCACTCCAATAAACATTCAAAACTCCTCCACATATAAAGAGTAAATAATTGAGGACATATCCAAAACACAGCTTCCATTACAAGTCTGCATCAGGTTTGCTTTATATCATACATGTGTAGTAATGTGAAATCAGATGAAAATCTGTGACGAGAATGATCATACCTTGGTAATCTTAAGTTTGTTAAACACATCTTGAAGAACCTTATAGTTCTGAATCATGTCGTACTCGTTTTTGGCATCGAAATTGACCTTATGCATCGGAACTATACCTGGATGGGCGGCATCCATTAGCTGGCAATGCACCGCACCAGAGCATGCCTACAATCAATAGAATCTAATTCAGTTACCACATTCGATCGGAATTGTGACAGAATAAAGTTAGGGTTGAATTTTGGGAGAAGTTTACCTCTTCGACTTTGGAGAGATTGAGTTGGAGAGTGTAGTTGATCCAAGAGAGGATCTCTGATCGGCCGACGAAGTAGGCAGCGTCCATCATCCCGATGTTCGTCGCCATTTCTGTGTGTTTCCGGTGACCGGTGTGATGTATAGAGAGAGAAAGGAGGAGGAGGAGGAGGAGGAGCGGAAGAGAGAGAAAAGGAAATGGTTTTTGAATTTAGAGTTGGGCGGGATTCGTTGAATATCAATATACTAGGCATAGCCCATAGGCCACAACTTTGTAACCAAGAAGGAACCCATGGATAAGGGCCAAGCCCATGGACCAGAATCAGGCCCAGACCTGAGACCTCCTATTTATTTTTCCCATATTCCAGGCCCGAAACTAAATTTAATATGGTTCAACCAATGAAATCGGACCGAATCAATGGTTTGCTTCTTGTTCCACAATTTTTTTACAACTCATAGATTGGTCTGATTTTAATTCTAAAAATCTCAATAAATAATGGTTTGAACCGTAGTACCAGACCAATAATATATAAATATATAATTTATTATAAAAATGTGGTATGGCATGTGATTGTATTTTTCTTACATTTTTTTGTTATGTAATTCAACCCCTCAATTTATTAACAAATTGTGTTCTCCGTGTTTTTTTTTTTTTTAAAGTCTGGTACCAGACCAGAGAATTTCCATCATGTTGTATTGATCAATTGCCTAGTCAATTACATAAATTCCTAATCTGTTACAGAATCCCTACGAGAGTCTATTACAGATCAGCAACTGGTACACTTTCTCTAGGAGTTTCACCCATGAAAGACGCAGACTTGCACCTGAAAATAAGGGTTCTCCACACCTCCCCAACGGGAGTCGAACCTAGGACCTCCCCTAAGGAAGGCCCTTTACCCACTCACATTCTTTGTGTTGTTGAAACTTGAAAATGTTTAACTTTTGTTTATGTGTTAGATTTTAGTGCATAAACTAATACTAATAGATATTGAAAAAATTTTAAATTGACAAATAAATAAGTAGAATCGGACAAGAATCGGACCAACAGAACCAGAACTAGCATATCGGTTCTCACTTGTATTGCCGTATTGGTTTGATTTTGGTTTTGAATATCTATAGGACCGTAGTAGTATGAGGAGGATGAGGAGGAGGAGGTTAGGTTCTGATTTCATATTTTTTTTCACAAAAGTTGGATCAAACCAGACCATGAATACTGATAAAGTCTGAGGTTTCATCTAAAAAACAATTGACAATGAGATAAGTAGCTACGAATTTTTATATCGTCAAGGCATGACTTGAGATAAATGTTAATTTTCGACGTGAGATAAATGTTCTAAGAAATTCCACTACAGTATCACCGTTACGTTCAATATTTATTTCGTATTTAACCCTTACTTGAGTTGATTTCAAAAGTAAGCATTTTTTTCTTTTTAGCAAACGACAAATTCAATTGCATTCACAATTAGAAAAGAAATGACACTCCACATATGTCGAAGGCTCATCCCGAATATCATTCCCAATTCTATCTCTTAACCTACAACAATGATATTTTTTATTTAAATCTTGAGACGTTCAGATTCTACTCCAAATAAAACTTGAACATTGTCTCAATCTGGCATTTAAGAAATTTTCCCTCGGATAATATTTAGTGCTGAGCACTTGATATATAGAATCCGAGTTTACGAGTAAACGACAACTAAACATCTCAAAATAGCAATTTGATAACATGTAACTTATATAGTACTCCCTATGTCCCAGAATAAATGTTTACTTTCCATTTCCATTTGTCTCAAATAGTGTCGTCTTATAAAAAATAGGGTATGAAGTTAGGTGATCTTTGTGTACTACCAATTCTAATAGGCACAAGCATTGTGTCACTCTACCCATAAAATAGATTGGGACAATAAAAAAACAATTAAAAGCTTAAAAATATTAAGTTGTATATCACATTTTATTCTGGAAAGAAAAGAGTATATTCTTGGTCATAGCAAATCAAAAAAAGTGTGAGTTTTGGTTTATCCTAACAACTTGTTGTAACATTTATTGGCGGAGCCAAAGCATAGGGTATTGGGGCACTTTCTCCTTTTTCTTTTGAAATGTCTATTAGATTACAAAATTTTAAGAGAAATCTGTTTTTTTTAAAAAAATTGTTTTTAAACTCTTTCTAAATGTTTACAAGTTGAAAAAAAATTACTTTTTATAATTTTAAGGGAATAATTTCCCCCAAAACCTACTCTTATTTCTTACTCCCCCACTGAGTGCTATGTTAACATCTTTCATTTTGTTAACATCTTTCATTAGGCTTAACAAAATGGTACACCTTCTTATTTTGATTTTTTATGATAAACTTCAAAAAACAGAGGAAATATATTTTTGAAGCAGAACTAGCTGTAGCTTGATTTTCCTATTCCGTTTTAATTAATGATTGAGATGAAGATATTACGTCAAATCTATACTTATAGTATTTTAAATTTGGCAATAGCAACTATGGGAATGACACATAAGCCACATATTGGTTTATCTTGATTTAGAGGATGCCATGTAATATGACATTTGCAATCATGGAGACTTTTGACATTCTTCTACCTAGGTTAAAATAAGTGGTAATAACCATAGATATGTAAATGAGTAATTCATATACAATAAGAATATAAATATGTACATATTAAATCATTTTCTCTTAAATTAATGCATCCATGATAGAATACGTCAAATCATTTTCTCTTTATGAATCACATTAAATTAAAAATTAAAACATCTAATAAATATATATTCATATAATAAGTCCTAAAAGATGCAATCTAATTTCAATGAGTAGTTGAATATGCTAAGTCTTTTGGAATCAAATGTTAGATTCATCATAAAATAATTATACTTTATTTATGCAACAAGTCTTTAAAATACATGAATTATTAGATGACTTAAGGTATTGAAATTGTTCATATATCAATAGACAACATATTATTCTAAGCCATTGAATTATGATAGAATACGAAAAGTTTTAAGCATCAATTTATTTCCCGAAATGAAATGGCTCATGAACTAAAATCTATATTTATAGTATTTTAAAGTTGGTGAAATCAACCATGAGAACACATAAGCCACAAATGGGTTTTTCTTGATTTAGAAAATGTCATGTAATATGACCTTTGCAATCTTGGAGGCTTTTGGCATTCTCCTATCTAGGTTAAAATAAGAGGTAATAACCATACATATGAAACTAGGTGAATCAGTAATTTTATAAGAAGAGAATGATATCTCTATATACTCTTATATATAGAGTATTAGACTAGCTAGGTCATATCTTATTGAATATATACTCTTATATATAGAGTATTAGACTAGGTAGGTAGTTGATGCATTAAAGAACAATAAGATCATTAAGAAGTGATTTTTCAATTTTCAACTAATAAAATTTTCATAATTCAATGGTTTTGAATAAACAATAAGATCATTAAGAAGTGACTTTTCAGTTTCCAACTAATCAAATTTTCATAATTCAATGGCTTTGAATATTATGCATTGTTTCAAGTTGGTGCATGAATTACAAAAGAACCTGATAAAGAATATAAAAGATTATATATATTTATTTAAAACTTATATTTTGCATTTTCCCATTCAATACCAACATTAATTTGAAGATAAAAAGATCTAAATGACTTTTCACTTTGGAAGGCAGATGGTCTTTGCGGGGAATATAAAAAAACAGAATGATGCTGCCAAAAACGTGTCGGATCAGCCCTCCGTCTAGCGGTACGGATAAATCCAGCAATGAGATCTCCCCGTTCGGATCTGCGCACAAAGAACAAAAGTGAACTACGCCGGGGCTTTACCGGCAAAGGCCCTCCGGTGTGAGAGTAAGAATACGGGTGATATGAAATAGAGAAATCAATTGATTAGTTTGGAGCCAAAGAGTTTATTACCCATCTCCTGTTGTGAGGGCATGTTTTTATAGGCGCGGGTGAATGAGTCCTAGCTTCTTGGAAAAGCTAGGGTGCTCGTGTTGATGTAGGACTCGCATTCCTTGGAGAGAGAGACTCCGGATAAGGATGGATGATGCCCTGTTATCTTGTATAAGAGATATCCTTGTTTGGATAAAGATCTGCACTGTTAGAGTTGTAATCAAACTCTGTCTGTAAGTGGACTCCCCGTGAGAATGGGACATTTTCGGTGGATGTCGGCCCGTCATCCAATTCGGCTCACCCTGGAGGCCGGCTAAGGATTAGGTCCTTGGGTCTCGGCCTAGACACGGTCTACTTGCTCGTCCTGATATACCTTGGCATATAAGATTGTGGGCCTCTTTTGGATGGACCTTAAGGTACGTGAGCCCAGAGCATATGGATTCCAATTACCCAAGTCGGTTTATGTCGTTCACAGAAGGAAAAAATTATTTTTATTGTTGTATGACATTATAAACTTCCACCTACTTCTTTTCTTCTTTATACATTCATGTCATTTGTTTTCACAATTTATTTAACATTCTCTCTATATATCTATGTACTATATGATTTTGGCTTTAACTATTTTCTCACATTTTTTCTTTCATTAGTTTTGCGAAGAACACTTTTGGACAAATTGGATGATGAAGAAAGCATTAGTTTGATTGAAAAAAATTGCAACAATGAGTAGTTTTCACCTCTACATTTTTGCATATATTACACTTATCTTTCGATTATACTAGTACCTCCGTCCAAAACAAATTTTTATTTATTCTCTTCATCAAAAGAAAAAATATATTTATTTTGAGACGGAGAAAGTATGAATTTACTTTATCCATCAATATGTGTATTTCATTAACTTATTTGGAAAAAAGTTATTTATAATAGTATTGTCATAATTTATTACTCCCTCTGTTCCAGACTAAGATTCTTACTTTCTTTTTTGGTTTGTCACAGACTAAGGTTCTTAGTTGTTTTATTACCTAAAATGGACCATGGGACCTACTTGTTATTCTCACAACAAAAACTCTCTACCCAGTTTATCTCTCCTACTTTCTCTTACTTACTTTTTCATACTCACAACATTTTTTTTTTTTTAATCTCCGTGTAAAGTCAAACTAAGAACCTTAGTCCGGGACGGATGGAGTATGTTATTTTGAATACATATACTCCCTCTGTCCCACCTCATTTGAGACTTATTTCCATTTTGGTCCATCACACTTTACTTGAAACTCTCCAAAATGGTAATATTTTTATAATTTTATATTCAATCTACTCCACCAACTCATTCTCTCTCTTCATTTTCCACCACACAATTCATTCAATCAATTACCTACTATTAACCCCACTCATTATCTCTCTTCATTTTCTACCACATATTTTCTTTATTTTATTCTTTTTCCTTAGTTATTGTGCCCACCTCTTAGGTCCAAGTGAGGTGGGACGGAGGGAGTATGTCCTTAATTTTCTTTAGTGATTTTTTTTTGTTTTCTTCTATCTCTCTTTCTCTTTTTAAGATTAAAATATCTTTTCAAGATTGAAATATAAGGAGGTTATGCAAAGTTGTCGCATGCAATCGGCCACCGTTGCACATATTTATCAACAAAGCAATGCAATGCGTTTGTGATACTATTGCTCAAAACTCAATATTGAGGTATATTATACTACTTTTGTCTCCAAAAAATGTATGAATTTATTCTTAACTAAGAAAGAAAATGAGTTCATTTTTGGACGAAAAAAGTATTTTACATTTTTTGTAATTCATTTGTCTTTCTATTATTGTAAATGGAACATTTGAAATTGATATAATTGACCACTCAAGTTCTTGGTTATATAACATGAAAGTTCATTTTTTCAATTCTTTTCCTCATATTTTTTTTTTTTTTGAAATTTTATGAAAAAAATGAGAAATACCTAAAACTTATTGTTATAATGTGTGTTTATTTCTATGTTTATAGATTTGATTTTTATCATAAATTTATTTAAGAGTTAATTTTGGGTTTTATTTATTTTTATATATTTTTGTTATGTTTACTAACTTTAATTCATTCTTGATTTTTTACTGCAGATCATTATATTTTGGAGTAGTTGGAATATTTGAAAGGTCAATGCAGTGTGAATGTAATCATTCATGGCATGATGACAATAATTAATTTACTTTATCTTGATTTTAATGCAGATTTGTATATAGCAACATAATACAATTGCAAGTATTATGTTGCAAAAATGGGCTACTATATTAATTGAACTCCACATCTATTTTCAATTAGAATTTTTTTTTATTTGTTTTTTTTTATTAAAAATTTATTATAGTTTAGTGATTCAATTTTTTTATGACAATACTTAATTTACTTCATTTGTCTTTTAAAACTTAAAGAGATAATTATTCAATATATTTTAATTATTTATAAATTTTGATTATAAATATCAGATTGATTGTAATAAGTTAAGTTTTTATAGACACATGCTCACTTTCTATCCCTCCATATAAATTTTTATCAAAAGACCTCCTTATATTCATAAACTACTAATTGGTTCATTGAAAGATTATTACTATCTATCTCTTCAGAAAATATTTTACAAAAAATACCTTTTACATTTATAAATTATCAAATGATCTGACGGTACTACAAACCCCGGATTGCTAGTAATATATGAAACTCACCTCAAAAAAATATCCTAAATGAATTTGATGTCAAAAATAAAAAGTCTAATACTCCCTCCGTCCCTATTTACCTTACAAAAATTGCCATTTTGGGTGTCCCTATTTACATTACAAAATCCCAAAAAGGAAACCTTTAAACATTTTTTAAATAGTGAGACCCACTTATCATACTCACAACAACTATCCACTTACTTTTCTCTACCCATTTTCTCTCTCCCACTCAACTATCTACACTCACAACACATCAACTTTACAATCATTTTCTTAATTTTTGTGCAAAGCCTCATTTTTGTAAAGTAAATAGGGACGGAGGGAGTATAATTTAGATTAGCTACGTATTCTCTGACTGCATCACTTCCAAATTGATACTCCCTCCGTCTCAAAATAGATGTCATTTTGGGAGTTAATTTTTGTCTCAAAATATTTGTCGTTTCACTATTTTTAAAGCTTTTTTATTGCTCTATGCCAATTATACCCTTAATAATGATTGTGAATTATCTCTTACCTAACTATTTAATTACCCAGGTAGTTGAATTATTTTAGGGGTATTTGAGACTTCTTCACATGCATTAATGATATTTCTTAATATGTATGAAATACTTTAAAATGACATTTATTTTGAGACGAATGGAGTAATATTTAGGTTTGGATTTGTAAGCACAAATATGAGGAAAGGTAAGCGGCATGATGATTGATGAGTTAATAAAGTAGTTAACGATAAAGACTTTATATAGGTCCCCCACTTGATAAAGAAAACGATGTTCCAACTACATGTCCATAATGGTGTTAAACCTAAAACAATGTGTCATTTCCCCGTGGCATCTATCAGTTTCGTACCATCATTTTTTTCCAATTTTCATGATGCACAAATATCTTAGTCAACTCGATTATTTTGGTTAGTTCTCTCTCTGATTATATGATCATGTGGGGTTTTAATAACATGGTTAGGATTAATCATCTCCCATAAATCAATTGTTTCATAACTAAGCCATTATAGTATTATTGGTGTTTTGGTCAAATCTAAGCAATTTTAATTTGAAGCAATTTTAATTTGAAGCAATTTTAATTTGATGAATGAATTGGGTGAAATGGAATATAATGATGTTTAGAATTCAAGAAGCAAAAATAATAGACAAGGTATTTAACGAGGAAAGTCCTTGAACAACTTGTTCGCCGGCATAAAACCTCGAATGGTGGAATTTTATTAATAGTCGTTGTTTTGCTGAAAAACAAACAATGAAAATTGAATTAACTGAAAAGTATTTTGGATTGAAAGGAGGGTACAAAGGAATATAATTGTTGAATGTAGATGAAGAATGATAAGAACACGTCAATGTATACGAGGAAGGCCCTTGAGAGAATGATCTTGCCGGCACAACACCTCGGGAGGTGTTTTTGAGCACCTACCACCCCTAAACGGTTGTATTGAAGTTTTTGGAGTTACAATTGTAGCAATGGCGGAGTACAGAAGACGATGTATGAGTGTGTGTGTTGTGCCGCCTCATAGCTTGGTTTAAATAAAAAAGAAAAGGATAAATCAATCTATCCTAACCAACTGAACTAGAATCTCGGACTATATTCTCCTTTTTTACCACGTCTTTCTTTGCCGTTGATGAGGGTCTTCATGAGTCCCCATTTATCACGATTTTATTGCCTGGGTTTTATCTGTAAAAATAAACATTAATAACACAGTAATTAAATAAATTAATTAATTTCTTACAGTGCTATAGTTATCAGGATGTCGCTATCCTTGAAGATGTCGTCGTGTGAATTTTACCCATAACAATTGCCCCCAAACTTATCTTTTACTGCGGATTAAAGGATAAGTTTCTACACACTTCCACCGGGTTCGTGAACTTGATGGTTGATTTGACTAGACGTGAAGGAGTAGAGTTCTAGGGCAATTAACATTTTGCGAGGTTCTAGGAATCTAGGCGGTTAGGGTTAATAAAGAGCTCTTCTTACTTTCTTCTTCCCAGTTTTCTTTTCTCTCTCCAAGGCGAACAAGAGGTAATAACTGCTACTTTTCTTTTTTCGCTTTCAATTTCTTTGCCATGGGAAAAGCAAAATGGTCCAAGTCTATGGATGTAGTTGTCCCCAGTCCGTCGAGTCAAAACAAAAGCGTAGAGTCTGACAATTTCATATGCGAGGCCTTGCTAGCCAATCCTGATAGTGAAGTTTGCGTCTTTAACAATGCCCAACTTGATCTTTTCAAAAATCATCAATGTCTGCCGAAGTCCTCTATTTTTCGTCCCTTTGATGTCTCCTTGAAAATTGATTTTGTGTCTCCCCAATGGGTAGCTTTCTATGAGTATCCTTTCACCTTAGGGTTTACTTACCATTTTCCCCAACTCGTGTCTGATTTCTTTCAAAAGACTCAATTAACATATGCTCAACTAATGCCCATGGTGTGGCAAGTTTTTTCTTGTGTCTTGAGAGTGAATAAAGAGCACAATTTAGGAATAGGTTTTAGTGAACTAGCCTTGGTATATGACTTACAATCATTTGGTTCCAAGCGATACTTGTTGAAAACGAAGACTGGGGTTGACTCGTTTTTGAAAGTTTATGTGAATGATCGAGGAAGGGTCGATACTTTTTTGTTGATAGGAACTCTTTAGGCTGCGATGATAGTATCCTGTGGAGATGGAACAGGGGAGGTATACACCTGACTTTTGAATTTATTATTGGATTCTTAACTGAATTTGTAATTTCCTTGTCTTTGTGTTTGCAGATATCAAGTGGGGAGATTTATTTCCACCAACAGAAGGCTCTAAAAAGAAGTTGGAGACTCTTAGAGGGCTCTCTGTAGAGGATAGAACCTTTAAGGTTCCTGAAATTGGAGCTTTCCGCCTTTCCAGCCAGAAGTTATCTTCTCACAAGATGTCAACGGGTACGATTCTTAGCTTGATATTTTTGTTTCTTATTTCTTTATTTTTGAAATACTGAACTCCTTTTCTTCTTTGAACAGTTTCAAAGTCCACTCAAGGATTTTCTTTAAAAGATTTGGAAACTTTTGTTGGGATGAGCTCTGTCAACAAACCACCGGTCAAACCTAAGGTTGAGGTCACGACGTCTGTTGGGTCCAGGTTGAAGAAGAGGAAAAATTAAGAAAAAGAAGTTGTAGAGGTCGGAGCTTTTGAGGACATGGAGGTGGAAGATATCAGAAAAAAGATTCTTTGCGGTTGCATCCGATGTAAGTTCTCCATGCTTTCCTATTAATTTAAAATGTTAAGGTTTAAAGATACTGACCAAATTTAATTGTACAGGCCTTTGGAGCTATGGAGTCCAAACTCATCACTTTGGATGAGGTGAACAACAAGCTGCTGATGGTCTCGCTGCAATTTAAAAAGCATGTGCACCTGGAGAAAGAAGAAATGCAGGAAGATTGAAATGTTAGAGAAAAAAAATTAAAAGTTTGAATGATGAGGTATCTAGCCTTATGAAGGGGATGCCTTCCATTCAGGATGTCCATATGCAGGAGACAGAGGACTTGAAGGGTGCACTAATGAAGTCTGCAACTATTAGGATGGTGGAAGTCAAGATCCAGATGATGGAGGATCTCTTGAGTGGGAAGCATTCTGAATGGGACATAGAGCAGCAGCGCGCCATCTTGAAGGGTCTTACTGGGGAAGTAGGTGAAGTGTCGTCGGCTCCCAAGGATGACGAGAAGAAGGAAGATGAAGCACCACCAGCGGCGGAAGCCAACTGAATCGATTTTAAGTTTTCATTTCTGAACATGGTTTTTATGGGCTGTGTCCCGAGATAGTTATAACTAAACAATTTGTGGTTTTTATTTGAATTTGGTGATGAGGACCGAAAACAATTTGCTTTTTCAAAGTGTGCGGTTGGTTCCACACTTTTAGGTTTTTCTGGACGAAACTTGGGTAAGTAACTGGTAGGTTTTGATGAATGAAATAGAATGGGTTTTAGGTACTTCTTCTATGTTGCTTTCTTGCGTAGGATGTTTAAATCCTTTGAATAACTTTGGTTGACATGTTATGTCAATGAACTTTTTGTCCTTAGATAACACGTTAATGTTATAACCAATTGATTATGACTTTAGATTAGTATTTGACTAAGTGGAAATGGGGGGGGGGGGCGTACATATAAACATACGTGCCTATTCCACACCTTAGTCAACACTAATGTCGTGCGCTCCAGGTGAAGGTGTATAAACCTTAATAGAGACGAAAGAAAGTAATTTCTTTAAACCTTTGAAGGGATTCAGATACCTTAGACTTAGGATGAGATGGCCAATCTCAAAATTGTTGTCTTTATTGAATTTCCAAAATTTTAGTACAAAGTGTTAATATTTTGCAAAACAATAAGACGTTAGTAATTAATGATAATTCAAGTGATATCATCTTCATTGGAAAACTTATGCAAAAATTTGGGGGAAGCGTAATTTGTTCAAAGAATGAAAATTATTCATAAAATAAAGGTAGATTCATACCTGAGCTCTATTAAATTTCATCTTCTAAGAAGATATCAACATCTTGATCGTCTTATTATCTTGATCACGCATATTGATTGTCTTGACCTAAAAAGATTTCCTATGTTTCCGTACAAGACAGAAAACATGTTAGAGATGGGTGTTAGCTTAGCTAACACCCTCCGATGCTTAAGTCAGTAATGGTTCAAAAAATATAATCAAACTTTAAAAGGACACAAAATAAATAAATAAAGCAAGATAAATTCATACCTGATTTCTTGAATTAAATGAACATATTATGATTTACATAAAGTATGCTTTAAGGTGGATTGCATTCCAACTTCTTGAGATCCTGACGCCGTCTGGAGTAGAAAGCTAATATGAGCCTTTTCCTGCTTCTGAATCTACCAAGTATGGACCTTCCCATTTTGGAGCCAATTTTCCAGCATTGAGTTCTTTTGTGTTTTGAAAAACCTTGCGTAATACCAAATCACCAACTTGAAATTTCCTTAGCCTGACATTCTTGTTGTATGACCGCACAATACTCTGCTGATATAATGCCATCCTGATTTTAGCTAGGTCCCTTAACTCGTCAATGGTGTCCAGATCGTGAGCTAGGATGGCGTCGTTCTGTTCTGATGTCAGCAACCCATATCTTGCTGTAGGGACGATAAATTTTGCAGGGATGACAACTTCTGCTCCAAATACCAAGGAATATGGTGTCTGACCTGTTGCATTCTTGGGTGTAGTCCTATCCGCCCATAAGACGAATGAAAGTTCCTCGGTCCATCGTCCCTTCTTCTGATATAGCCTCTTCTTTAGGTTGTTGATTATGATCTTGTTGCTTGATTATGCTTGTCCATTAGCTTGAGGATGTACAGGAGAAGATGTCACTATCTTGACTCCCCAGCTGGTTAGGAAGTCCGTCGTCTTCTTACTGATGAACTGGGAGCCGTTATCGCAAATTATCTCTGAAGGAATGCCAAATCTGCTGAAGATGTTTTTCTTAATGAAGGAGATGACTTCCTTATCGTGGACTTGGACGTACGCCTCTGCTTCTACCCACTTGGAAAAGTAATCTCTTATTGCTAGCATGAATACCTTTCCTCCTGGTGCTCTGGGAAGTTTACCCACAATGTCCATACCCCATGTCATAAATGGCCAAGGGGAAAGAACAGGATGAAGTAATTCTGCTGGTTGGTGCAGGATGTCGCCATGTTTCTAACACGAATCACATTTCTTGGCATAGTTTGAGGCATCTTGACGCATTGTTGGCCAAAAGTACCCCGTTCTTAGAACTTTGGTATATAATCTTATGCCCCCAGAATTATTTCCACATATACCTTCATGCAGTTCCTTAAGAACTTCTTTAGCTTTGTTGTGTTCTAGACATCTCAAATATGAATTTGCAAAAGTTTTCTTGAACAACACATTATCTATTAACAGATATCTTGAGTTCCTTACCATGAATGCTCTAGCACTCTTCTCATCAGTTGGGATGGTGCCATCTTGAAGGTACTTGATGATGGGAGTAGTCCATGAAGTCTGACTGGTTTGATCCCCTTGGGCGTTGTCATCTATTACAATGTCGTCATCTATGGTGAAGAGATCTAACTTTTCTACAGCAGGGATGTTGACATGAATGATTGGTATATTGGTTTGAGAGGCACTTTTGAAGGCTGATCCTAGGTTAGCAAGGGCATCTGCTTGAAAATTCTCCTCTCTAGGTACCTGTTCTAAGGAAAAACTTTGGAATTTGCTTGCTAGGATCTTCACGATCCCTAGATATGATGTCATCTTGGCATTCTTAGCTGCATAGGAACCATTTAAATGATTAACCAATAATAATGAATCACTGTGTAACTGAATTGCCTTGACGTTCAGATCTATGGCGACGGTTAATCCCGTTATCAGAGCCTCGTATTCTGCTTCGTTGTTAGTGGCTTTGAAATCACAGCTTATGGCTTGGGGTATGATGTCCCCTTGTGGTGACTTTAGGACAATCCCTAGACCTGTTCCTCTCATGTTGGATGCTCCATCTGTAAATAATGTCCACGTGAGGGGGATGTCGTCATCTTGAAGCTGTTGGACCTCAAGTTCTACCTCTGACTGCATACTTGGACTGAAGTCTGCCACAAAGTCTGCAAGTGCCTGTGATTTTATTGTTGTTCTTGACTCATATCTGATATCATACGTGCTCAGCTGGACGGACCATTTTTCCATCCTTCCAAACATTTCTGGCTTTCTCATAACATTCTTAATTGGATAATTAGTACGAATATAGATAACATGAACGTTTAAAATGGGGTGACTTTTCCAGTTTATTTGTATTGTATACAAACATGCATAACAACATCCCTATGCCTTTGATCATTAGATTAGACACCAAAACAAGTGATTTGGGTATGATCAAGGCAATTATTGGGGAAAGAAAGACACAAGTTGATGAACATGGCTTTGAGCCAAGACAACCATTTGGATGGTTAAAGATAGGGACTTTAACGTCCAAATGGATGATTCATCCAAAATAAACCTTTGGGACAACCAAAATCAATATTTGAATGGATAAAGATTGAGTCTTTATCATCCAAAGGTGACATTATTAAGGTTAAATCAAAGTTTGGATGGTAAAGATTGAAACTTTACCACACAAACATGATCATTATGGTAATAAATGACAAACATAATATAAATGTACAAGGGCTCTCTCCATATGTACAATGGATCACCAAGCTAAAAGTAAAGACATAAAAGTAAATACATAAATGTAAATGACATAAAGTAAATGGCATAAACATAACAAGCCATGATCATCCTTTGGTTTGTAACCTTTAATCACACATAAAGCATGAGGGCACCATGGAATCATCTCATGACTTGGTTCCAATTTATAATATTACATGAATGTAACGACTTGGAATGAAATAATTAATAATGCAAGTAGATAATGGCATAAACAAGATAAATAGAAGAGATGAAGAGGAGATAGGGAGAAGGAGGCCTCACCAATTTTGGGTTTCTAGCCTATCTTCCTCTCTTTCACTCAAGTGTTTGTGTTTCTGTTGTGATTCCACTAGAGTTTCAGTATCTAAAACTATTTTCTCCCCCTAAAATGATCAGCAAGGGCCTTAATTTATAGGGACTGATGGCACCTAAACCATCCGTACGGATGGGGCTCTCTCGTGGCCAAACCATCCGTACGGTTCTCTCTGGCGAGCTTCTGGATTTTTCCAATTTTAATCCAGAACAGTCCTAAGGTTTTTGGTTTGTCCTAGTGAGGTTCTAGTCTATCAAGTCTATCTTTAAACAGTACCAAGAGTTCCTCTAAGTTGGTTTCAGTTCAGATTAGGGTACTTACAGAGCCCCTTGGTAACGTTGCTTTAGGAAAGCAGGGTTGTCGATAAAAAAACATCCTAATCTGCCTATGATGGGAGGACGGTTTGACCGATTTGGTTAAAGGGCTGGACCTAGGGGTATAGGATTCTTATGTATCCCGTTTGTGGGGAATCAAGACAAACGTAGTTCAAGAGAAAGTAGTTTTTTTTGGGACACGAGAGCTGTTTAGCGGGAGCTCACCCGGAAAAGGGGACATCTTTCATCTTCTTTGGGACACGAAAGCTGTTTAGCGTGAGCTTACCCAGAAAGGGGGACATCTTTCGTCCTCTCCTAAGATGCGGATTTGGGTAGGTGGATATCTTTCATCCTATCCTAAGACCTAGGTGGATATCTTTAATCCTCTCCTAGAAATGCTTGGTAGGTGGATATCTTTCATCTTCTTTGGGACACGAAAGCTGTTTAGCAGGAGCTTACCCGGAAAGGGGGACATCTTTCGTCCTCTCCTAAGATGCGGCTTTGGGTAGGTAGATATCTTTCATCCTCTCCTAAGACCTAGGTGGATATCTTTCATCCTCTCCTAGAAATGCTTGGTAGGTGGATATCTTTCATCTTCTTTGGGACACGTAAGCTGTTTAGCGGGAGCTTACCCGGAAAGGGGGACATCTTTCATCCTCTCCTAAGATGCGGCTTTGGGTAGGTGGATATCTTTCATCCTCTCCTAAGACCTAGGTGGATATCTTTCATCCTTTCCTAGAAATGCTTGGTAGGTGGATATCTTTCATCCTCTCCTAGAAATGCTTGGGTCTTACACCCAGTTAGGACTGCCGGGAATTTTCAAAGAATGGGCTTACGTCACGTTTGGACCGCCGGGAAAATTTGGTCAACAATGGGATTACGTCACGTTTGGACCGCCGGGAGAATTTCAACTAAAAAGCAACGGGCTTACGTCACATTGTGACCGCCTTTCTATCTCTAAACCCTAAACCCCAATTTCACCAAATTGCTTCGAATTACCCCATTCTTTCACCATAAATCACCCTCTCAACCTTTCATACGACCCAACCCACCACCATTGACCATTAATTCTGAGTTTCAAAGCAAAATTCATGAACCCTAATTTTTCAATTTTTGGGGCTTTTTGATTCTTCTCTTTTGGAGCAATTTTGGAGGGACAAGGGTAGTTTCTGGGTACTAATAGAGCATTGGAAGGTAATAATTCTCATATTCCTTCGAATTTTAATTTGTAGATTGTTGAGTGGTGGCTATTTTGGGATTGTTGAAGGGATTTTATTGTGTTGATTTGGTTGATTGAGTGTGTGTATTGTTAATTATTGTTGATTGGTGAGTGATTGTGAGCGTTGTTGTGGGTAATTGAATTTGACAATTATGAGGAAGAAGAAGGGTGGAGAAGGTAGTGGTGAGAGTAGTAAAGCCCCCAAAAAGGCTAAGCAAAGTGTGCTTCTTCCAAATCCTATTGAGGGGGATAACTTTATGGGTTTAAAAAGGTTGAATGAATCACAAAAAAATAAATGGAGGTCCTTGGATAAGCATAATCGAAAGATGCAAACAACAAAATTTTTAGATGCGGGTGGTTTGAATTTGTTGGGTTGGAAATATTAGTACGAAAACTTATGAGGCAGACGGGCCATGAGCTGTTTTTGGGTAAGCAAGCGGCAGTGTATAAGCATTACACGCTTGAATTTCTATCTACTTTTGAGCGAGTAGAAGTAAAGGGTGTGCCCAGTGTTAAGTTCCACCTTAATGACCAAGTTAAAACTTTGTCATATGGTGAAGTTAGGAGGATATTTGGGGTGGCAGAACCAGTGAAACAATTTGAGGAGAATGAACAAATGGCATCTCAATTCTTTTATGGGTTGATGGCAAGTTCTTTGCCAAGTTAGATAATGTCGCCACCAACCTTACTCATCCTGCTTGGCGACTGTTTTATAGGGTCCTGTCGATGACACTTCTGGGGAAAGGTGAGCCGGCCCAACTGAATCATCTGGATGTGGCGTTATTGAAGACAGCAATGCCAAATTCCCCTATCCTTTCAGATTGGGTTGACATGTTTTTCATTCGATGTGCAGCGTGTGTGGGCCGAGGGTGTGGTAATATCTCGATGGGGGGTATGATCACTTTACTAGTAGAGAACTTTGTCCAGAATCACCCCGATGTGGTAGAGAAGGTTGGTGGCCCGTCCGTCTATGGCTTTGATTACTTGGCCTGGTATGATGATTTCAGCTGTTGTGGCTCTTATCTGAAATTTCATTATGAGGATGGCCGTACGGTGTTGTGTAAGCCATGGGTTAGATTCCCATCGGGTCCTATACCTAGAGATTGGAGGATGCCGGGTGTGGATGACGTCGGGAGTAGATGGTGGGTGCAGAATGCGAATGATGGTGTTAATGATGATGAGGAAAAGGAGGAGCAGGATGATGATGATGAGGAGATGCAGGAGATGCCGCAGCAGCAGGGCGGTTCTGATGCTTTTTGGGACTGGTCACAAATGCGGTCCTTCTTAGAGGGCCAACACCAGGAGATGCTATCTATTGTGCAGTCCCGGCACACATATGAGGATCAGATGCATCAGAATAGGTATGCCTTTGAGGATAGGCACTGGGAGGAGCTTGTAGATAGAATAGATGGGGTTGAGGACCAACATGCTACTATGGCTCGGAGACATCAACAGATGGAGTCATGGATGATGCAGCAGCAGGGGCCTCTGCAGTATGTACCAGTGGAGGATGAGTACTACGCCATGATGGCATCCCGGGTAGAGGCTCGGGAACAGAGTCGTTCATCCAGATGGACTCATCATCAGGGAGAGGGCTCCAGTTCACAGTCTCAGGCCCCACCACAGCCCTAGTATCCGCAGCAGCCTCAGTATTACTCCCAGGCCCACTGGTAGTGGCAGTGGCCATAGTGAGGTACCCCTTTTCCTTACGCTTTTACTGTCCTATATTATACTGTTTCCACACATTGAGGACACTGTGTAGTTTAAGCGTGGGGGAGGGTTTGTATTATGTATAGTACGCATTTTATTTTATTTTCTTATTTAAAAAAAAAGAGAGAGAGGCTAAGTGAAAACCCGAAAGGGCGCTTAGGCAAAAGGTGAGGTTTTGAGGTGTTTTATTATGCATTCACCGGTGTTGGCATCAAAAGGGGGGTTTGGATTCTGGGGTTGGGTTATTTTTGATGTTGGAGGCTCGGTTAGTGGAGATTAGGTTAGAAAATCCTCATTCTTTTCTTGGAGTTATAAGGGGGAGTAGGTGCTAAATACGAGGTGAGTTTTACGCGGGACCACTACCCGGCCAAAAACTTATTTTTATGAGGGAGACTTGTAGTGTGAGACTAGCGTAGGGGAAACTTAGGATATGTTTAGTTCCCCGTTGCTTTTATGAGTGGGCCTTAGTCCGGATATGGTTTTTCACTATTTTGGAGTTTGTATCAGGCTAAGGCCATTGATATTTATTTGTTTTTGGTGTTAATGGGGATGGAGTTTCTTATACTCTGATATAGTTTGTTGATTTTGACTTGGAGGATTAGAGGAGATTAGGGGTCATTTTCTCCCATGCTATGCTTTATAGACCGGACTTTAGAGTGGGGTTAGGATGTTACTCAGGGATGAGTAACGGTCTAAGCATGGGGGAATTTGATGTGGCGGATTTTGTATATATTTATTTCCCTTGTTTTCCTATGTAAAACACTATATTTTGATGTACTTAGACTAGTTTTGATGTATTTGGGGCTATATTTTATCATTTGGGCTTTATTGTACTCCGGGGGTATTTTAGATGTTTTACTTTGTATCCGGATGTAATCTTTTTAGTTGAATTTCAAAGTGAAGTCCCAAGTGTCGAAGATAGTCAAAGTCAAGATCAAGTCAACGAGTTGGATTATGGATCGAGTCAACCTTGGAATTGAAGACAATTGAAGAAAAAGGCTGGAACCAGAATTTAGTCTGTGCACGAGTCGTGCAGATCAGCACGAGTCATGCACGACTGCTTTCCAGATACACGTGGCTTCTTCCCAGGAGTGACGGGATTTTATTTACTTATTCTATTTTTATTTATTGCTTTTTTTTATGAATTATTATTAGACTAGGGTATTAAAAACACTTTTAGGAGGAGAAAAAAGGATCACTTTTCACTTAGAAAATACAGCACGTACTCTTTCTTTTTTTCTCGAGAGAGCTTTTGTAACCCCTTTCATGGAGAACTGACTCCATAGGTTTGGATTGTGATCTTGAACCTAATCTAGTTTCAATTGAGGTAATTTTCTTATTCTTTTATTAATCTATTCATAATTTGCTTGTTCTGATTTTAGGTTAATAATTAGGGTTTGTGGATTTGGCCAATTCACTAGTTCTTTTTATGAATCTTTGCTAGAATTCTCTGTTCTGTGCAAGAATTAGGGTTTTCACCGTAGCATCTTCACGAATTGTGTATGTGCCATAGCAATTCGGGGAGTAGGCAAAATTAAGCGATTATCTAGTAAACATAGAAAGTGTTCTTGATCTTAGTCTCTTAAATTGGATCAATTAATCTTTAGACCTTTTCTGTGCCAGTCTAGGTTTAATTTTAATTAGGGTTTATAGTGAGTGTGTCACTGCTATAGACTAAACTGTAAGAAGAGACAGAGATTGAAATACATCTCGTGATCAAGTGAATAGGATTAATGGAGAAAAAGAAGTACCGATGAAATTGAAATAGAGGACGGGGATAGGGATCAATCTGGAGTGCTTTTAAATCATTGTTTTTATCATCTTAGTTTAATTTCCCGTCTAGGATTTAATTACAATCAAATCAACCCCCAATCTGGTCAAGTAACTGTTCGCAAATAATTACTATTCTTCGTGGATCGACCCTAACTTACCCTAATTACGTTATTAGGGCCGAGTTTAGGTCTAATTTAGTAGGCGTGCGACTAAGCCTACCAACTCTATTGCAAGAAAATTGATTAGTAAACATATTTATAAGTTGAGCATAAGATTCAATAGATCCTAGAGGTTGGTTGATGAGCCATCTCAAAGCTGCACCCGTTAAGGTTGAACCGAAGCCCCTGCAAAGACAAGTTTCTTTAAACTGTAGTGGGATGTGAATCACGTCCATCTTCTCCTGGTACAAGGCAATATTCTCCAGCGGATCGGTAGTCCCGTCATATTGCTTCATGTGAGGAACAGTGAACTTTTTAGGTATCACCATGTTGGCAATGGCTGGAGCGAAACGGGATTCATTGTAACATGTTGGAGAAGCTTGATGATAAGGCAACGTAACTCCTGGAACATTCATCACCATCTCCCTTAGCTCTTGTAGCTGTCTGTTCATTAAGTTTCCTGCATTTTGATTAGCGGAAATATGATGAATATTGAAATCAAATTGAGGGTTAGCACTCCCTGTTGGTCCTGATGTAGGCGTTATGAAAGCTGTAGAGTGAACGGTTTCTGGATTGGTTACCACGCTGTCAGTGTTTATTGCACTGCTCATTGGTATGAACCCCACTCGGTCAGTTAACATCCCTGAATCCCTATCGAAGCTTAACATCCTGGGTTGATTGGGTGTGAACATGTTGGACCACATGCTAGGGTTAACAGTAGGAAGGGTTGGTGACAGATTCTGACGTGATTCAGATGGACCAGATAAGGTTGTAGAGACCTCACGTTGCAACCTGCTGATATTATTCATCATCATAGTGGTGGTATCAGTCTGCAGCATCACTTGTCGCCTCAACTCGCCCATCATGTTGGTTAGGTTGGAGGCGATATCTATCGGGATTTCTTGGGTAGCTCTAGCAGATGTTTCAACCAACGTTCGTGCAGGATTAGTGACAATGCTTGTGTTGTGAGTAGAAGTTTGAACTCCTGAGGTGATGGGAATGGGCTCAATTCGAGAACTCGTTCCAATTAAAGAAGCTGTAGTAGACATTCCTGTAGACATCTTAAAATCTTTTCCAGCTATTAAAAGACCACTTTTCCCACGGACGGCGCCAAATTGTTTTGGTCAAATCTAAGCAATTTTAATTTGATGAATGAATTGGGTGAAATGGAATATAATGTTGTTTAGAATTCAAGAAGCAAAAATAATAGACAAGGTATTTAATGAGGAAAGCCATTGAACAACTTGTTCGCCGGCATAAAACCTCGAATGGTAGAATTTTATTAATAGTTGTGGTAATACAATGAGTAGAAAAATGATGAGAGGAAGAAGAATGAGTGAACCGTGAGTGTGTGTAATACAAGTGTTGATCTCTCCCTTTTATACTAAAATAGGAATAACAAACTAAGCTAAAATATCCCTTGAATTTCGGAAGTTGGTTGAAGAGATAGCGTTCATCTGTTTGTAGACTCCTTTTTGACATGTGTAGGTAAATGATCCATCTGATTTTGGCCGGGTCTTGGTAACGTGTGCTAAAACTAGGGCCGTGTGAGTTAATCCAGTAAGTTAAGATACTATGCTAAGTTGTACCGTCAAGTTGCTGGTCCACATTGAAGATTTAAGTTGTAAGATGTACTGAGATTTTCACCCCAAACAATTGGTTGGTATACAATGATAGCTATTATGTAGCAAAAACTGATTGAATATGGTTTCTCTAGACAATTTCGTAATTCAATTGTCGTCGTCTTACAAATACCTATGGAGTCTCGAACCCAAGATCTCCAATAAAAAAGACCCCTTTAACACACTCAACTGATACCACTTGACCAGAAGGTCATTAGTAAAATCTATATATATTAAAAGTCAAGGTAGAATCTTTAGGAGGTGCCATGTGGACAAGTTTTGGGTAACTCTTGCTTTTGGTGGTGCCACATCATCCAATGAATTTTAATTAGGTGACTTTTTCATTTTTCTCTTATTAGCTAATAGTATTAATTAATTGTAATAGTTACTATATTAGTTAACTATTACTATTAATAGTACAAGTTTATTATAATAGTTAACTATATATATAAGATAACTATTACTATTAATCGTATAATTAAGTATAATAGTTACTATAGAGGGTAACTATTACTATTAATAGTATTAGTTAACTATAATAGTTAACTATATAAGATAATTATTACTATTAATAGTATTAGTTAAATGTAAAAGTTATTATATAAGATAACTATTACTATTAATAGTATTAGTTAATTGTAAAAGTTAATTATATAACATAATTATTACTATTAGTAATATTAGTTATGCGTAATAGTTACTATATAAAGTAACTATTATTAACAATAATATAAACTAATTAGAATAGTTACAATATATAGTAACTTATTAGTATTTTTTTGAAAAAAAAAATACTTATTAATTTTAGTTACTATATATAGTAACTATTACTTTTAACTTATTATTTACGATAAAATTTATTCCCTCCGTCTCATAGTAAGAATCTTACTCTGGGACGGAAGGAGCACTACTTAGGTAACCATTATCTTTTAATTTATTATTTAAGCTCATAATTACTATAATGTTAACTATAATTAAAACATTATTTTCTTAATCGATCAAGAGTAAAAATTGACATCATTATGGGACAAACGAAGTAAATGTTTTAAAAATTTATAAAGTTATTCTTAATCAATACTATTAACCCATCTTAATATCTATTTTACACTATAGTAACTAAAACTATTTACACTATTATTAAAAAATCACAAGTAGATTTATATATATCTTTAAATTTATTTATATTTATTTAAAATATTTAATAATTATATAATGTAATTATAAATATTCACGCACAGCCGTGCAAAGCACGGGTTAATCCCTAGTTAATATTATGATAACTTCATAAATGACATAAAGCGATTGGATCATTAGTTATATACAGTGTACTCTTTTGTTCCCATTGAAAAATTCTCATTACTAATTTGACTTTACACGGAGATTAAGAAAATATAAATGGTGTGAGTATGAAAAGTAAAGTAGGAGAAAGTAGGAGAGAGAAAGTGTGTAGAAAGTTTTTGTTGTGAGAATGACAAGTGTGTCCTATTGTCAATTTTAGGTAATAAATCAACTAAGAACCTTAGTCTGGGACAAACTAAAGAGGAAAGTAAGAACCTTAGTCTGAGACAGAAGGAATACTATTTTTTTTTCTATTAAGGGGATTGACATTTCATGTTCACAACAATTATTCACTTACTATTTTCTACTTCACTATATTTCTTTCATGCTCATAATATTTATTTTATTTACTCTTTCCATTTAATTCCTGTTTTAGTAATAAGAACTTTTTAATGAGACGAAAAAAGGAGTATAGGAAACAAAAGTGGGATAAAAGATGTAGAGTTTGATAAATTTGTTGTTTTAATGGTGCCAGTCAAAATCTTGCAATTATTTAGACAGATATTTCAGATTGAGGTGGGTCATTAAAACGAAAGAGCCAGTAGTCCAAAATTGGCAAGCAATTAGTGTCATAATTATCTCGTGAAAATTTCATGAGAAAATTGTTTTATGTTTATTTTAGTGTAATTTTTTTTTTTTTTTTTTCATAAGACTAATACTTATGAAAACCGGTTTTTTATATGAAAAACATATAACTGGCTCAATTATCTTTATCAAAAACGAAAGAGCCGACAAGTCCACAATTAGCAAGCAATTAATGTCATAATTAACTAAAATGAAATGGGCAAAGGTCCAAAATTATCAAGCAATTAGTGTCAAACAATTAAGAAATTAATCAAAATCAAAGGACAACTACACCACACAGATAATACAATCACCATAACAAACAAATGCAACTATCTCACTTATTAGATGAAAAAACAAACACCTGTCAGTCTATCATAAATACATCTCTCTACAATTTGGGTTCTTTTGTAATTATTCCAATTATAAGTGACCAAAATACAATGAAGAAGAAGAAGAAGGGAACTTGTCAAGGCCTTGAAGCACCTCTCTCATGTGTGGTCTCTTTTGTGGTACTGGTGATATACAACCATACCCTAATTTCAATAGTGCCAACAAGGCATCCTCCTTGTCCTCCATGTCAGCTCGTATTGCCATGTCAACCATCCTCAACACCTTACTCTTTTCTTCTTCCGTCAACGTGGCGCTCCACGTGGAGCTCGCGGGCCCGAACTCGTCCGAAACTATCACCTTCCCGGTCAGCAATTCAAGCAGTATCACGCCAAATGAGTACACATCCCACTTTGGGCTGGGCTTCAAATTCCTAAGCGACTCCGGAGCGTAATATGGTGAGATGCAGCCCATTGAACTTGGGCTTGGGCTCGGGTTTGACCCAGCCCCGAGGTCCTGAAAGCTCTCGCGAGATGCTGTGGACCGTTTGCTGCCGAAATTACGGGCTGATCCGCCTGCCTTGTAACTATTTTCACCCATGACGAGACGTTCGAGCCCAAAATCACCGATCTTGGGCTCCATGTCTGAGCCCAGTAAAATGTTACTGGGCTTTAAATTTCCGTGGACCTGCTTTTTCTCGTGAATGTAAGTCAGCCCACGAGCCGTCCCTCTTGCTATCTTGAGCCGCAACTCCCATGGTAAAGGACATGGAGATGAGCCTACTTTCCCTGCAAGATTACAAACCACAAAATGTCAGATCCAACATGCTCAATGTAGCTAATTGGTCAAATTAGTATATTCTTTAGACATAAATAGTTAAAACACAAAGGATAAAATATATATATAGATGGGTCATTTTCCAAATTGGAGCTTCTATCCGGCGGTTTATTTGTTGTAGACTTGCAAGGTTTGTAGCCTACTGTTACGTTACTACGAATGAATCAACGACTATTATTTTTCTAGTTGAAGTAAAATTAACCCCGATTATTAATCTTCCGCTAAAAGGACCGTGACAAGCCGCCCTTGATCACACACCACACGACAATTTGTCCTAGTATGTTATTTTCCTTGGAAGTCAAGTGATGACTGATGACCACTGGGATTATGCATTTGGCGCAATATGTATTTTGGACACCTATATGTGCTATCATACGCCGTGGACCATGAGAGACAATTCAACGATGAATAATTTACAGTTCGTGGCATTGGGCATTAAAACACAAGGGTTAGTAGTTCCAACTGCTCCACCGACATATGCCATGGGTTCACTTTAGCAAAATCTTCAATGAAATGCTAACATGGACCCATGTGGTTTAATTAGATGAAGCTCATTTTAGCAAGCGTAATAAAGAACTGCTAAGATGCGCAAGCGTTCAGGGTTGAGAGAGAGCTTACTGTAACGTGCATTGGCGAGGCTGCCATTTGGGACAAAATCGTAAATGACAAGCTTTTCATCGGAGCCCCAGTAGAACCCACGGATCCGGACCAAGTTCGGGTGGACCAGTTTAGCTATGACCCGGATCTGGGTCTCGAAATCCCTGAACCGTTCCAAACCGCTCTCTCCAATCCGTCGAACCGCCAACGTCGTCCCGTCTTCCAAAACCGCCTTGTAAATAATGCTCGAACCGGTCGCCCCTAAAATGTACGCCGACGCCTTCAACAGCGTCTCCAGCTCAAGCTCCTTCTCGCCGTCCACCGTCACCAGCTCCCCTTTCTTCTCGGCGGCGGCGGCGGCTGACTTTGTGTTAAGTTGACTATTTTGACCTTCCGCCCCTGCCTCCGCCTCGCTTTCCGAGCCAGTAGAACTGTCAGTGGAATCTTCTTCGTCAGTTTTTCGTTGCTTTATCATACACGCCCATGATCTCAGTCCTCTGTTTTCTTCCGTTGTTGAAGACGACGCCCAATCAAATTCCTTTTCCGGCGCCTTCTTCTTCGGGATTCTGTTTTTCCTTCTCTTTAGTATATAAATGAAGACGACGACAAGAATGGCGATTCCGGCGATATCTCCGAGTACGATTGCTACAATTGTGGTGGGTTTGAATCGGCTTTGCTGGGACCCAGTTGATGAACCGGTTGAATTTGATGACGGAGAAGAGTCAATTGTTTTGGGGATGGCGGCAATGGCGGGAGGAGAAGTGGATGACGTGTCGTTAGGAGCAGTGGACATCGTGGAGGGAATTGGACACAGGCTTCTCAACGGTTTCCCACAGAGTTGAGAATTTCCCGAAAACGATTTCTTGTCTTGGTTGAAAAATACACTTGATTCGGGTATTTCTCCGGTTAGGTTGTTGTAAGAGAGATCTAAGGTGGCGTTCGTCGGGAACTTGTTGCCGAATTCCAAAGGAATGTCGCCGGAAAGTCTGTTGTATGACACATTAAGGTAGTTCAGATTACCACTGCCAAAGTCCGTCGGTAATGACCCGTTGATCAAATTTGAAGAAAGATCTAAAACCTTAACTGAAACAAACCCACTGGGAATACTACCAAAAAAGTAGTTATTTTTCAAAGAAAGAACAGTTAAATTAGACAAACTAGAGAGATTTTCCGGGAGCTTTCCGGCCAATGCGTTGTCAGAAAGATTAAGAAATTCAAGATCCCTAAGCCCTCCAACGAGCTCCGGAACCTCACCGGAGATCAAATTATTGGACAGATCAAGAAACCGAAGCTGGGTTGCATTAAAAATAGACAAAGGGATGGAGCCGTTGACGGAGTTGTTTGACAAGTCAACCGTCTGTAGGTGTTGGATAAGACCAAGATCAGAGGGAATGGAAGCAAGAAGCTGTGAACTGGGCAGAGACAAAGACGTAACACGGTAAAGTTGGTCGGAACTGCCGCGAGGACCACCGCAGCCGACGCCGTACCAAGAACAAGGCGTCTGGTCGGAGTAAGTCCAGCTACTAAGAAGGTTCAAGGGATCACTCAAAACAGAGTATTTGAAAGAGAGTAAGAGAATCCCATCAGTAGTAAGACCAAAAGAATGATTTATAAAAACAAGAAATGCGAAAATTCTCCACCATGAATGGAGATGATCAAAGCTTGCAAAATTCATGATTTCTCGCTGTAATTCAACAACATTTCAGTTCTAGAGAGAGAGAGAGGGGGGTTTATGTATGTATAATAACTGAGATTTATTATGAGACCTAGAGAAGAGGAAGAAAGGGGGGCCATGTGGGAAGACACAGCTCACCAGAAACAAAACTTCTTGACACAAATATACTGTCTGCTTTAGAGATTAATTATTTTTTAAATGAAATAATTTCTGTCTCATGAAAATGTCATAAGGTGATTTACCAAACTTTTATGGAATGTATTTTCATCATGTTAAAATCATACTTTTTCCTTTGTTTTGGAAAAATATTCTCGTTTTCATTAATTTTGGATTTGACTCAACTTTAATTGAGGTGGTCTCCCATGAGAACAAGGGGATCTGTCTCATGTATGAGACGGGTCGACCCATGACTAGGGATGACCAAACCGAACCGGAACCGGAAAACCGGACCGGACCGGAAAAGCCCGGAACCGGAGCAAACCGGGGAGGAAACCGGAACCGAACAAACCGGAACTGCAAGGCATCCGGGCCGGTTCAGGGTCACATATATGCCGAACCGGACCGAAAATCCCTTGTTTTTCAATAATTTTAAAGGGGGGACCGGAACCGGAACCGGATTGTGCCAAACCGGAACCGGGGTAAGCGCGGGTCGGTTCAGGGTCACCCTTTTGCCGAACAGGAACCGGTTTTGGCCATCCCTACCCATGACCCATGGGGCATAACCCGCCACGTGGCAGCCTCTCAGAGGTCAATTTTTTTTTTTTGAGTTTTTATATTATTTTTTCGGCTTTTCAACCGTTCACCAAAAGTAATAGTTACCATAACTTAATGTAATGACTGTATACATATAAAGTAACATTGTTCATAAGTAAACGTAACACCTGTTTTACAAAAACAAAAGTTCGTTTTACCCATTTTTTCAAATGTAATACTACTATAATTACATGTAACCCAAACAATATCTAAATGTAATTATCATTTATACTTACTGAAATGTAATAATGCTTTTGCAAAAATGTAAAATATTGTGTATTTTGATTTAATTTTTTGAAAGAAAGTAACATTTGAATGTATTTTCATCATGTTAAAATTATACTTTTTCCTTTGTTTTGGAAAAATATTCTCGTTTTCATTAATTTTGGATTTGACTCAACTTTAATTTGGGTGAATTTAATTATTGACTGCCAAAAAAATATTCTTGATAGCATTGTTGATGGTACATCAATAATAAAATATAAAATTTTACTAAAATATTACTAATTTTTCTTTATCTTTAAATATTTATTAACATTACAACCAATTAACTATTAAAAAAGAAATTAATTTTGGAAGGAAGGAATATCAAAATTATTTAATTATTTATAAACATGTCACTTGTTTTTTTTGACAAGCTAAAAAGCAAGATTATGTTTTTGGGGAAACTAGTTTCTCCATAATTATGAAATGTCGCTTTTTAATATAGTTTCACCCTTAAAATAGATAATTTAAGCTTTAAAACAGTGAGCTTAGGCCTTAAAACATCTAAAAAGAAAATAATGAGTTTATATCTTAAAACAGTAAGTTTAAGCCTTAAAACTATCAGAAATAAAATAGCAATTTAGGTCTTAAAACAGTGAGTTTAGGCCTTAAAACACCAATTCGTACAACTTTGTATAACTTATGAAAGAGCTAGTCTCCCCCAATATTTCTTGAAAAAAAAAATACGTTAGGTTATTACATCCCCTCTAAAACAGAAAATCTTAGGAAAAACGCGTTTTACACGCGTATTAGTGTAAAACGTGTTTTCTATATGCGGAATGACATTTTTGAAAATAAGCGGAACATTGTGAGAAGGCGCGGTGTCATTGATGTAAATAACTGGAACTCATGAAAACTCACCAGTCACTTTTCGAAAATGTAGGAGACATTTTTCAATATTACAACAGGCTGATTTTAACACTAGAGCAGACACTTGTTTTTGAAATTGAAAAAACTCACCAGACATTTGTTGAATCTGTAAGAGGTATATTTCAATAATACATCAGGCACGTTTCAATACTATAGAAGACAATTTTTAACACTACAACCAGCAGCCTAACACTACCACAAAAAATTGCCTGTTTGAACACTATAAAAGTGCTTGCTTTGAATTTTATAAGTGTTATAATACAACAGACATTTCCTAATACTAAAAAAGGCACATGATAATCTCAGAGGATGCATCATAACACTACCATTAAAAAGTGACTGTTTGAACACTATAAAAGTGCCTGCTTTGAATTTTATAAGTGTTATAATACAACATACATTTTCTAATACTAGAAGAGGTAAATGATAATCTCAGAGGAGGCATCCTAACACTACCATTAAAAAGTAACTGTTTGAAAACTATAAAAGTGTCTGCTTTGAATTTTATAAGTGTTATAATACAACAGGCATTTTCTAATACTAGAAGAGGCACATGATAATCTCAGAGGAGGCACCCTAACACTACCATTAAAAAGTGACTGTGTGAACACTATAAAAGTGTCTGATTTGAATTTTATAAGTGTTATAATACAACAAGCATTTTCTAATACTAGAAGAGGCACATGATAATATCAGAAGAGGCAGTTACTCGATTTCCTAACTTTTAGTGTAATCCGGTCCAAATAACGTGTATGTAAAAACACGTTCTACACTAACGCTAGTCTAGAACGCGTTTTACACAAGAACGACTCCCTCTAAAAACATCACTTTATTGTTTTTTTTGTCAACATAATTGGAATCTGAAAAATATATTAAGTTATTTTAATGGTGTACAATGAACGATTAATTGTTGGTATTGATACTAATAAATCTTTATCCTTCATCTGCTTCTATCTCTTCTTCAATATATTTCACTTTCCACGATTTTTGGATCTTCCACACCATTCCCTTCTTTCTGCACCTGCTTGAGCTTCTGGTCGACGTTTAGGACATTAATAACTAGTTTTCATTAAAGTTTAGGGGCGGATTCCTGTGAGACCGTCTCACGGCGTGAGACGGCTCACAACCAAACCGAGCCGTAGAGCCAGCCAAGCCGAGCTAAGCAATTTTTTATTTTTTTAATTTTTTTTTTTGCCCTTCAACTTTTTTCCCCTTGTCAATTTTTGCTCGCAAGCAAAAGTAACACTTTTATATAGAAATGTAACACTTTTTTCTCAGATTGCAACATTTTTTTTTCAAAAATGTACCGCCATTTTGCTGAAATAGATTAAAGAGAACATAAGATTGACAACTAAACTAATGTTACATTTTATAATAAATGAATGTAGCCTTTTTTTTCTCAATTGTACTCCCTCCGTCCCAGACTAAGGTTATTACTTTCCTTTTTGGTGTGTCCCAGACTAAGGTTCTTAGTTGCTTTATTACCCAAAATAGACTATGGGACCCACTTGTCATTCTCACAACAAAAACTCCCTACCCACTTTATCTCTCCTACTTTCTCTTACTTACTTTTTCATACTCACAACATTTACTTTATCTTAATCTCCGTGTAAAGTCAAACTAAAAACCTTAGTCCGGGACGGAGGGAGTAATACTTTTCTAGGGTTTTTTCAGTTGAAATGCAAAACCGATTATATACATGAATTTTTACTCTTTTTTTAAAGAAAAAAAGTAACATTTAACCTATAAAACTGTAACATTCATCTATATAGCATATTACAATCATATATGCATTGTGTTACACTTCAATTATTAATTTTTCTAACCACAAAAGCTATTTATATTATTTTGCGAAACTGCTATTACATCTCACAATAAAGTGTTACTTTTTTAAGACCAAACTATTACTTTCTTCATAAGAATGTGCTACATCTCAGGAGACGAGCAACCCACTTTTTTGTGTTAAAAATATGTTTTTTTTTTTTAAAAAAAAATCAAAACATATCATGACCTATCTAGTTTTATTCTTCTCGTTAAGACGAACACACCGGTATTTTTAGATTTGTTTTTCGACTACAAAATCACAAGATATTGCATTTAAAATTATGTTTTTTTTATAAAGGTGCACCACGTGTCGCGCGCTGGTAGGACAAGGGATATGCTTGGACGGGTACATCTAGGCGGGTTGACGGGTTCGACCCATGATGAGATGGTCTCACATGAGTATTTGTCCAAAGTTTAATCAAATAGACTATCAAAATCTAAATGAGAATAACTTTTTTTATTTTCCAATTTCGTTCCAAAAATAAATGTCCATAAAATATTTAAATTTGCTACTCTCTCTCTGTCTATGTCCACTTTTCCTTTTTAGTCTGTCCCAGAGTATATGTCCACTTACTTAAATGACAAAGAATCTTTACTATTCCTCCCACTTATTCTCTCTCCTACTTACTTTTATACTCACAACACCAATCAACTTACTATTCCTTCTCACTCACTCTCTCTACTACCTACTTTTCTACTTAGACTACCCACAATGGGTGTATGAATAGGTGTATGAAAGTTGGGGGAGGGGTATGAAACTATTGTGGGGGGTGTATGAAACTTGGTGTTTGAAATGTGTGTATGAAAAAATTCATACGGGTTGAATTTTGGGGAGGGCCTGCGTACGAGTCCACGTGGCGACGTATAATTGGACCGCAAAGGGCACGTGCACCACACGGCCCGACAGGGCGCGTGTGGGCGCGGCCCGGCGGCTTTTTTTTTTGTTTTTCCCTGTTTGAAACACGTGTAAGAACATCATTGGTCCATGGATTTTCGGATTTAATTTTTTAACTCAATTATTTGAGCTGAATTATCACCTAGTAATTTTATTTTTTTTTCCGCCAAAATTCAGCATTTTTTTTCCCTATAAAATGATGCAAGTTTCATTAGATTTAGACACAAAAAAAAAACTATCTTTTCTCAATTTTCCTTCTCCATTTTAGCCTACATTTAAAAAAATTCATCATCTTTTGCGTGATTCAAGAGTTCATCAACAATTGCAGAAGGATCTAGTCAAGCACATATGGGCAAAATTCGGAAACCATGTGTGATTTAATAATTTTATTGTCTTTCATTAATTATGTCGCGAGCTAAGTGTATTGTAACTTTTCTTATTTTGAATAATAATTATCGTCATTTATCTAATTATTCAATTGCCAAAAAATATTAATTTAGTGTAAAATATTGTTTTAATTATAAATAATAATAATAATTATTATTTTACTAATCATAAAAATAAAGAATATATAAAAAAAAAAAATAATATAAAAGTAGTGGGGTATAGAATGATGAGTGGGAGGGAGATGAATTTTTTTTTTCCAACTAACCATTGTAGGGGGGTTGTATGAAAGGGGTGTATGAAAGATGAGGTGGATAGGATAAAGTGTTAAAGTGGTTGTATGAAATGGGAAGGGGAGTTGAAACCATTGCTCATAGTCTTAGAATATTTACATCACTTTCACCATTTCTCAATCTCCGTATAAATGAGAGGGTGAACATATACTATACTATGGTACGGAGGGAGTATTATTAAGCGACATCTACTGTATTTATGAAATAGAGAGTGTTTATTAAGAGAGTACACAATAATGTTCTGTTAATTTGTGAGGATTATGAATCTTAAAGAAATCTAGCAATTAATTAATTAAAATAAACAGACAGGGAAAAGGGGAATAGCATCTTTGCTAGGTGACATACAGATGAAGATAGAAATTGCAGCAGGGCACCCTCATTACCTATTGACTTCTGTATTTTGCCCCTGAATTATTTTAATACGTAGTACTATATTATTAAAAGTACTTTCTCTCTTACCGACCAACATGATTTTCAGAAATTTAGTTACACACAAAATGTTTTTTTTTTTTTTTTTTTTAGTTTTTCTTTCTTGTTTAGTCTTTTAATATAGTGATAGCATGTGAATAACAGAGATTACTGAAAAATGGTTGGATCTTGAGTTCTTCCTAAGTGTACTATTTTCCTATTAATAAAAAAAAAAGGTGAAAAATAATGTCAAAAGATAAAAATACGTACAAGTGTAAAGAGGTCCCCCAGGGTGACCTTATTAAATAGGGTATGGCATCATCAATGAAGTCATGTCCTTGATATGAACAATTTTTTTGGTTATATTTACTGCTGGGGCAGCTACTTATGATTAACTACTAGTCTTCCTTTTGGAATCAACTATGTACAAGTATTATGAGCTTGGGATGGAATGGGGGTGGGATTCTCTTTTGAAAAAGAATAATTTCTTTACTAAATAAACTCTTTCCAAATATGGGACTAAAGGATGAGGGATAAAGATAGGGGTAATGCCATAAGTTCTTTATTTATAAATCTTTTTCCCATAATTTTTTATATAACATGTTGCATTATTCATGTCGTATTATTCAACAATTGTACTGTATCATATAACACTGCACACTGAATATAGTATTGCATGAAGGCGGCCGGGGTGACCTGACGGCGACCGGAGACCGACGGCCGGTTGTGGTGGCAGAATGCAGTAGTATTGATGCAATATCATATTATTTTATTACTGCATGTTGCATGCAGTATGATATACTGCTGCAAAGAAACTTTTCGAGCATTTCAAGTTGATAGAAAATTTGTGGAGAAGTGGTTTATTATAAAAGGAACTTTTGGGGCATTTTCCCATAAAGATAAAGTGTGAAATTACTTAAAATCCTCTCATTTTCAGTTTTTCAAAGTAGGAAAGAATCTATAGAATTCAATTGTATAACAATTTAAATTTCAATAAATTAATTTAATTTAAAAGGTGTGATCGCTATTTCTTTTAACTTCTTTTTTCTCACTGGAAGAGGTCGTTTAATTTATGAGTTATTAGTCCTAATGCTTCATAACCTTTTGAATATCTGCAGTAAGATTGTATGCACCCATACTGTTGGTCCCAGAGACACAACAAAGGTATGAAAAGAGGCTAGAGGGGGGGGGGGTGAATAGCCTATTTAAAATTCCAACCCTTTTTCAATATTCAACCTTTATGATTACACTTGAATTTTGCGGTAGATGAAATACCACGCGGTCAAGTATAAAATGCACAGCGGAAGTTTTCGTTGAAACAAGTTTAGAGTTGTTTTTGATAAGTTCAATGCGGTAGACAGTGATGCGGTAGATAGTTTGCGGTAGGTAGTTTGCGGTAGGTGAAGGTGAGGTAGGTTGAGATTGAAAACTTTGTGTCTTAGAGATTTTTGGCAAATGATAAGTTAGTCAGATTTTAGCTAAGGCAATGAGGTAGACAAACAAACACAATTCACAATTGTTCTTAAATATGAAAGATCAAACACTAAATGACAAACGAGATTAATATGAACAATAATAACAAGACAAACAAGACTTAAAGTAAATTTGCAGAAATGAAAAGTGCAGTAAGTAAATGACACAGAGATTTGGAAAAGTTCGATCTGTTAAAAGATCTACGTCCTTTACCAAGATGGTCAGTCTTGGATTTTGAATGAGGTATATATTTGATTCACTTGAGTACAGATTACAGAGATGAAGTATTTGAATCAACACCTATTTCTATGAAGAACAATCCTAGACTTAGACCAGTATATCCCTAATGATTCAATCTATGTGATTGATCAATCGGGGTGAGTGTGTGTAAGAATCAAAAGCTCTTTGGAATCTATATGATTTTAGATCCTAATGAAACTTGTGTGATGAGGCTTGAGATTTGATATTGAAGGTTGCTGGAGATTTGTTGAAGACTTGAAGGTTGAGTGCTTGAAGATTCGAAGGATTCTGGAAATCTTGAATATGATCTTCAATCACCAAGAATTTCAACAGCAAATTCTCTCTTGGAATCTCAGCTTTTTTTCAATGAAGAACTCAAGGTCTATTTATAGCCTTGATGGAGAAACTAGCCGTTTGAATTCTTGGAGGATAAGTTTGGAGGACAATGAGCTGTTGAATTCTAATTGGAGCTCAGTCTGAGTTGTCCTTTTGTTGCAGAGTCATGGTGGTCCAACTGTACTATGACGAAAGTTGAGTTCAAATTTTAAATTTGAATTTGCAACGTTCTAAACTAACCAAGGTTTTGGACACAAGTGTGACCATGGTTAAGTTTGAACCAAACTTGAGTTTCTTCAACTCTGGTTACATGCGACAGGATGAACCATGCGGTCGCCTTGGTTCATGCGGTCGATAGAGAATATGAGTTGAGTTGATCCATGCGGCAAGCACATGTTCATGCGGTAGATGTCTTCATGCGGTAGGCTTGGGCCTTACCTCATATCTCCAGACTTAGAAAAAATTGAGGGTCCTAATCTGCTAAGCCTATCAAACTAGAAAGGGGACTATTCTAAATGAAGTACAAGTACTTATTATAATATATCCTAAAGTCCACAAAGAGTAAAATAAGGTTATGGGATCAATCAAATTAAGGTAAAAGGAGTGGTTTATAATAAGCATACCCAACAATCTCCCCCTATTTGATTGAGACCATTACCTACTATAACAAAGGCTAATTCATTGTACTTGGTAAAAACATGTTTTCAAGAATAAACATTTTATTAATATCATGTCCCAATTCAATGCACACTCTAAGCCAATGTTATAGATTTCTATCATCCTAAAAGGAAAAACAAAATTACTAATCCTAGAAGATAGAAATAACATTTGAAGCATTTTAAGATATGTAATCAAAGAAGGATAGAAATGCATCAAATACAATAACAACATACTCCAAAACAATAATCATTAAAGCATATGAGTAAAATCAAACAAAAGAGGAATTAATGTCAAGTTACAAACCCAAAATAAAGACATAAAAGTAAGATTGTTTTTAAACATCAAATTTTCATGACCACATGCGGTCAGATCAAATGCGGTCAATGTCGATAAGGTCTTCAATGAATTTTGCGGCAAGAGGAAAGTGGTAGGCTGGGATATTCAATCCTGGAATCATGACTGGAGCAGTGACTCCATCTTCTCCCTCTTCTTCACCTTGAGAATGCACATTGTCGTGACCTGCCTCTGTTAGCTGGTTTCCAGCTTGATTATCTGCGCGGCTAAGACGAGTCAAAGCCGTATTAACTCTGCTGGAAAGAAGATCAATCCGGGTAGACTGGCTTTCAATCCTTACATTGTTGACCTCAATGCGGTTGGTTTGAACTTTCATGGCTTCGGTCATAGCCGTAATTTTGGGAGTGAACTTGTCAACGACGGACATAAGTGCGGCATTGGTATGTACTATAATCTCCTCCTTGATCCACTTCTGCATCTTCTCAAGCTCTTTCTCCATTTCTAGATTATCATGATTCATTGCCTTGGACAATTCTTTGCTTGCTCCCTCAACACCCCTAACAACACTATTGCTGATGTACTCAGTTTGCTTTCTGAGACCTTCATTCAATGCAGCAAGTGTTAGGTCTGAGGTAGAAGCATCTGCGGCAGATGGCGGAGGTCGTGCGGTAGAAGTGCCAGTTGTTCCATCAAGAATGTCTTTCACAGCCTTTGTTAACACAATACTCTCCCCCTTAATGGTCAAAATCATTTCAGAGGGAAGTGCGGTAACATCTCGCTTTAAAGCCGCCTGATCAGTCTTCAATTCAATAACCTCCTCTCGAAGTGCCACCATACTAGACACCAAAGATTCAACCTGTGACTGGGTGTCTGCCTGCATCTGAGTAAGAAGTTTAACTGCGGCAAACAGTTCTGAAGTAGATGTAGATGACTCAAGAGCAGGAGGTGCGGTCGAGGGAGGGACTGCGGTAGTAGTATCCGCGGCAGGATCAACCTTGCTTGGCACGATGTCTGTCTCAACATCTTCTATCTCAACGATTTCAACAAACGTATCAAATTTCTCAGGCACGGGGTCAGCCTCAACTTTGTCATCACTCAAAGCCTTGATACTATCATCATCTTCACTAGCTGCTGAAATCTCGTCTTTCTCATCAGAACTTTCATCAACTAAGCCTTTATCAATCGGCTTCTCAACAACTATTGCTACTGCAGTTCCTTCAGAACTTTCATCTTCATTCCCGTTTTCATCTCCTTCATTGTCTTCATCATTGTCTGCGGTAACATCGCCTTGGGATTCTCCAAATTTAGTGACTTCTTCCATATCGTCGAGTTGTGCATCTAAGACAAAATCTTTTGAAATCTGGGGAGGAAAGATATCGAGGTCTTCTTCAGATCCAAACTTAGGAGACTATACCTCGGGAGAACATGACTTGACTTTAGCTTTCTTAGACGACTTGACAGGACTTGGAGTATGAGTCCTCTTTTTCGCCTCAACTTTCTTCATGAGAGGCTCCCCCTGACTTGCGGCATGCTTGGGCTTGGAAGCGGATAGAGCAGACTTTGAAGGAAAGGAAGATTTTGAGGGTGCGGTATAAAGAGACTTGGATGGTTTTGCTTTGGGTTGAGGTTCAGGAGAGGGAGATGCGGTAGACACAACCTTTGGTTTTGAGATGGGATTTGACTTTGGTTTTGGGGCGGATGGTTTGGAAAGAGAGGTAGGCACTGAAGTTTCAGAAATTTTGATTCCAGCGGCAGAGGGTTTGGATTTCGTGACAATGGTGTGTTCATCAACCTTTTCTTTACCTTTGATTGAGGGGGAAGGAGAATGAATAGCTATGCCTTTTGCCTTAGCTCGTACTGCGGCAGCTTTGAGACGTTCCTTCTCAAATGCGTTAGCAAGCTCAACAGTCATCCTTTTATCACCTAAGTTGGCTTCCCCACGCTTGGTATACTTGGGCATAACATACTCTTCAACTGGATCCTTGAGGAGATAGTGTCTGTACAGCTCATCTCCAAAATTGTTTCTGAAATTCACACGCATAGATTTGCGGCAGAAATCCTTCGATATAGGAATGGGAACTTTGTACTTCTTGTGCTTTTCAAACAACTCCTTGATTCGGAGTATATGACTCATGAGGCAGGAGATCAGGCGGCTGTTGGTGCGGTATTTGGTCTCACCTGCATCAGCCGCATCCTTATAGGCAAGGATATTTACCTTCAATACATCATAAATGATCTCACCCCAATCCAATTGTCTGCCGAGGTAGATAGCAGTACAAATCATCCACTGGGTTAAAGTTTGCATGATTTCCGGTTTTGCATAATAGAGCATGATATACAAGGTGGCCAATGTGATACATGATTTCTCCCACATCCTTCCTTTGAATCTTAAGGATATCAGTGGATCCGGAAAGCTTCTGAGCGAGACCACGAATTTCTTCCCTTGAGATCTCTTCCGGACCACCCTTAAGTCTTTTAATTCCCACAACATGGGCCAGATCTCTGGCGTCAAAAGCCATATCAATGCCCATAACTTTGGCTTTAATGAACTTGGGGTGAGCATTAGGGTTTTCTGCATCCTCCATTTCTACGGCAGAGGTGAAGAACTCATCCACAAAAGCTGGAAGGTGGAAATCTTGATCAATGGTAAATAGAGGTAGGAGGCCAGACTTCTTTAGCCTTGCAAGAATGATGCGACCAATTGCGTCTGGTTTTAGATCTTCAAGGTCTATTACTATCCCAGGAATGAAGTGATTTAAATTCTGAAATAAGCAAAAATTTAAGTTAAAAATGCGGTAGGTCGTGCGGCACTTGACAAGGGTTGCAGCAAATATTGCACGGTCAAGTGGGGCACGGCAAGCAAATGAGCGGTCGATTCTTAGGTAGGTTACCGTAAACACTTAAAAGAAATTGCGTAGAGATCAAAACATGAATAGTGACTAACAAGAAATATAATCTTATGATAAATCAAGATGGATCAAAAAGTGATTTCTTCAAGAACACTATGAACATGACTAAGAACACGAAGAACACCATAGTTAATAGAGCCTAGATTATCAGAAAAATCATCAAAATCCATAAAAAGTGTCATAAACAGAATCGAAACTGTATACAATTTCAGAATAGCGAATCAATTTCATGAAGCAAAACACATTAGACTAGGAAATTGAAAAGGGGATTTCTAACATGAACTAGAAAAATATGTAAACCCATTTGGGTGAAAATCAATCTCAAAGTAAACAAAACATTGATTGAGACTAAAACACGAAATATGAGAATCAAAACAATCATTAATCTCAAACAATAAGAATTTAATCATCATTTAAGTCAGAAATCCTGAGAATCATGAAATATGAAGAGGTTTTTTTTTTTTTTTTTTTTTTTTTTTTTTGAAGAACCCACTAAGAAAAAGAATGGCGGAAATAAGAAAATCATACCATAACAACGACTTGGGAAGAAGGTTGGGAATGTTGATCTTCACTGGATTCAACTGATTTTGAGGATTTCTTAGAATGAAGTTTGGAAGTCATTATAAATAGGAGGTTTGAGTGAGAGAGAAATGTCAGTTTAGAGAGATATTCTAGAGAGAAGGTAGAGAGAGAGAGTTTCTGAAAAGTAGAGTGCAGAGAGAGAATGGTGGGAAGGAAGAGGGTGGAACGGTTTGGTGGAGGAGGGGGGTTCGTTCTGCAGATGTCAGAGAGATGGGAAGGTGGGAGGTTAATCTCTGTAAAAAGGTCAGATTTGACCTGGAATGTCCTCTCTAACATTAAATGCAATGTACTATGTGTCATATCAAAAGACCAATGATGGCTCAATTAATTATTTAAGGAATAAAATTAAATGCAGAAATTAATATTCCTAAATGATTTGAATTAAATGAAAAGCGAGGGAAAAGTGGAAGTTACCTTAATACCCTTGAGGTAGATTAGATCTAAGCAACCTACATATCTCTAAGTTAGAAAGACTTACCTGGGGTTCTTAATGCGGTAACTTGGGTTGGGTTCGACCGTGCATTGTGCGGTCGATATGACTTACGTTGCTTGATTTACACTTCTATAAAGTAGTGAACATATATCATCATTTTCCATCATTTGAGGTTTCTTCAAAACCTTGAAATAGATCATCACTATAACAAATTATATGATAGCTTTTGTTGATGCGGTAGCATGGGCTTATGTGGCATCATGTGATAGTGCAGCAGATAAGATTCGCGGTCTGGTGAGATCTAAAGCTTGATGATTATTTTGATCTTGGTTGACCGTGAGGTGATCTGCCGTATACCTACTTATAAGTTGAACTTGGAAAACACAAGACATTAGTACAAAATAATCATATGGACAAGTTGAGTTAGAGTTCAAGCATACCCATTTCTCCTCTTAGATACCTAAATCTCTTAGAATCAAGAGCCTTGGTGAGAATGTCTACAATTTGATTGTCAGTACTCACATACTCTAGATGGATATTACCTTTTTCCACATGATCCTTGAGAAAGTGGTATTTGATATCAATGTGTTTGGTCTTGGAATGCATGACAGGGTTGTTGGAGACAGCAATGGTAAATGTATTGTCACAATAGATTGGACAATTTTCTTCTTTGATTCTATAGTCAACCAATTATTGCTTCATCCACAGCACTTGGCAGCAACAGCTTCCAGCAGCTATATATTCAGCTTCTGTGGTAGATACAGAGACTGAGGCTTGTTTCTTGCTTGCCCATGAAACTAGTCAATTTTTGAGGAAGTGACAAGTTCCACTTGTGCTTTTCCTGTCAATGGTACATGCTGCATAGTCTGCATCTGAGTAACCTATAAGATCAAAATTTGAATCTTTGGAGTACCAAAGTCCAAGGTTAATAGTCCCAGATAGATATCGAATAATACGTTTCACAGCAATAAGATGTGCTTCTCTAGGATCAGCTTGATAACGAGCACAAACACAAACACTAAACATGATATCTGGCCTACTAGTAGTTAAGTATAGAAGAGAGCCAATCATACCTCGATATAAGGTTTGATCAACTTTCTTACCTTTCAAGTCTTTATCTAGTTTGTTGCCGGTGGCCATAGGAGTGTCGTATGCTTTTGCATTTTCAAGTCCAAATTTCCTTATGAGATCTTTTGTGTACTTTGCTTGGCTGAGGAAGATGCCTTCAGCACATTGTTTGATTTGAAGTCCAAGGAAGAATTTCAATTCTCCCATCATGCTCATCTCAAATTTGCTTTTCATGAGTTTCTCAAAACGCTTATACAACAATTCATTAGTAGAATCAAAAATAATATCATCGACATATATTTGAACAAGTAAAGTATGATCATTATATTTAGCAATGAATAAAGTTGTGTCAATCTTACCACGCTTGAATCCATTTTCAAGGAGAAATTTTGATAGAGTATCATACCATGCTCGTGGAGTTTGTTTGAGTCCATACAAAGCTTTATGGAGTTTGTAGACATGATTTGGAAATTTGGGATCTTCAAATCCGAGTGGTTGAGCAACAAAGACTGTTTCTTGAAGTTCACCGTTAAAGAATGCACTCTTCACGTCCATTTGATATAGCTTGAATCTTTTGTAAGAGGCATAAGCCAAGAATATTCTTATAGCTTCGAGTCTCGCAACGGGGGCAAATGTTTCATCATAATCAATGTCTTCTTCTTGTCTGTAACCTTATGCAACCAACCTAGCTTTGTTTCTTATGATACTTCCATTCTCATCCATCTTGTTTCGGAATACCCACTTTGTACCAATCACTCCTTGATCTTGTGGCCTTGGAACTATGGTCCAAACTTTACATCTTTCAAATTGGTTGAGCTCTTCTTGTATAGCAACAACCTAACTTGAGTCTTGGAGTGCTTCATCAACTTTCTTGGGTTCAACTTGAGATATGAATGCGGTAAGAGCATCATAGTTTGATCTTCTTGTTCGAACACCAGAATGCAAATCACCAATGATATTCTGAATAGGGTGATTTCTGACCTCACGAACTTCTTGAGGTATGTCTGGTTGAGTTGATGGTGGTTGTAAATCTTCTAGAGGTATATCATTTGAGACATCCCAATCATAGGTAATTTGGGGGATAGTTTCTTCCACATTGATGGGTGTTTCAACTTCAACTCCATTTGAGGTAGCAGCAGATGAGGTAGCTTCTGGTGCTTCAGGTGAGGTAGATAGAGGTGCAGTTAAGGTAGATGGATTTCCTTATGTTGATGGATTTTACGGTCGAGTTGTACCTATCTCATTAACCTCAACAAAATCATCAGCAACATTTGGAGCCATATGTGGCTCAAGGAGAGAATGTTCATCAAATATAACATGAACAGATTCAACTATCTTAAGAGTGGTTTTATTAAATACACGAAAAGCTTTTGAGTGTTTAGCATACCCAATAAATATACCTTCATCGGCCTTAGGAGCAATTTACCTCGATGTTCTTTACCGTTGTAGAGTATGAAGCATTTGCATCCAAATATCTTGAAGTATGCTATGTTGGGGGTTCTTCCTCTCCAAAGTTCATAAGGAGTTTTGTTGTAGGTCTTATTGATGAGGGATCTATTTTGAGTGAAGCATGTTGTGTTGACGGCTTCAGCCTAAAAATATTGAGGTAGCTTTGCTTCAGCAATCATTGTCTTTCCAGCCTCTATCAACGTTCTGTTCTTCCTTTCCACTACACTGTTTTGTTGTGGAACTCCAGCAGCAGAGAATTTGTGGTCAATACCATGATCATCACAGTACTGAGCAACACCGTTGTTCTTGAATTCTATACCGTTGTCGGATCAAACACTAACGATGTCATCTTCTTTTTGTGTTTGGAGCTGTCTAAAGAGTGCGGTCAAAATGTCATAACAATCATCCTTTGAGATCATCATTTCAACCAATGTATATCTTGAATAGTCATCTACCATAACTAAGGTATATCTATTTCCTCCAATACTTGCAGTAGTAACAGGTCCAAACAAGTCCATATGTAGTAGTTGCAAACATCTAGAAGTTGAAGGTGTCGTCTTGCTAGAGAAAGACACTTTTGGTTGTTTGCCTAGTTGATATGCTGTGCACTTCTCATCATGGTGATCGGCTACTTTGGGTAGACCACAAACTAGATTCTCTCTACCAATCTTGGAGAGATACTTGAAGTTTAAGTGACTTAGTCTTTTGTGCCACAGCCAACTATTCTCACTAACATTCTTTGCTACAAAACAGAGATTAGAAGAAATGCAAGATAAATTAAAATCAACAACATAAGCATTTTTCTTACGAATCCCTTTGAGCAAAGTGACGCCGGATGTGCCATCTTTGATGAGACAGAAATTTGAGGTGAAGTGGCATTGCAATCCTTTGTCGCAGAACTGAGATATTGAGAGTAGATTGTGTTGTAGTCCAATAACTAGAGAGACTTCTTGGATGGTGATTTTTCCTTTTCGAATGACTCCATATCCTACAATCTTTCCTTTGTTATTATCTCCGAAGGTTACTGATGGACCTTTCTCTTCACGGACATCTTCCAATAAGTTGATATCTCCGGTCATGTGCCTTGAACAGCCACTATCGAGATACCATAAACTTGATCTATCCTTGGAGAGTCCAGTCATTAAGCAGAGAACCTATAAAATAAACATTTAAGAACAAGGTCCCCTTTTATTCTTTTGGGTCCAAAGGGTTAGCAACTTTTAATAACCCACACTTGCCTCACAAAAGGGGGTTTAAGCCTTCTGGGATTTGGTGTGAATCTTAAAAGACATTCAGCAGCCTTGTGACCATAATCATCAAGCACGGAACAATGGTGGAAGCCACCCAACTGAGGGTTAACAAACTTCGTTGAAGTCTTGAGCACAACATCATTAACTGGTATGGATGCGGTCGCCCTTACAAAGTTCATCTTCTTGAACTTTGCTGCCTTATCGCCACTTGCGGTCGCCGGCTTCCAGGATGCGGTCGCCAGCTTCCTAGGTGCGGTAGCATGACCTTGCGGTAAGTTCATGCGGTAGGGAGCACTATCTACCTTGCTAGAGGAAGCCTCTGTGGTAGGTTCATCCATGGCAATACCTTTCAACTTTGCCTTGCCAGTTTGTTTCTTAGGGTAGACATAGTTGAACTCTAGTTTCTTCTTTGGTTCTTGTCCTTGACCCTTTGAAACATGATGTTTAGCCTTCGACCCTTCCAAAGTTTGCTGGGTAAATATCTCATCTCTTTCACAGCAAGATGCACATTTAAAGTTGTCACTAGTTTGAAATCCCAAGCCTTCTTTATCACCACTAGACTTTTGGGATTCTAGTATTTGTTCCATAGTGACACGAGAATTGGTCCACTCATTAGTGATCCATTTAAGGTCGTTTATCTCAGCAACCAATTCGTCGTTTTTAACTTTAAATATGGCATTTTGTTCTTCTAAAAAACGGTTTCGATCAGTAAGAGGAGTCATGCTCTTGATCTGCTCCTTAAGGAGGGTGAGTTCAGATCTTAATAGAGTTTTCTCCGTCTTAAGCTGGGAAATCTCTTCAGTTGAAAGTGCTAAAGCTTCCTTCATGCCAGAAAACTTACTAATTACCTGTTCAGCTTTCATGAACATCTTCTCTTGTTCATCGGGGAAATGTCAAACTTGACTTGAGGTGTGGTAGACAGAACTTCCTTCACTTTGGGATTTAGTAGAGCTTTCTTTGCTGCACTCACATCACATCTTGAAAATAGAAGATCGCCATTCTTTTGAACTGGAGTTAGGAATCATTTTTCAGCAAGTTCATCGGCCGTATAGCTTATCCGTTTAGGTTTTGCATTTGGTGAGCGACGATTTTCATTATCATCCTCATCATCGGAATGAATGACCAAACAGATGTGACCTTCTTCAGAATCCTCATCGCTTTCATCAGAGTTTGACTCTATCCAAGTAGCTAACTCTTTTGAGGTAGAGTCTTCTTCAGCCATCATTCCCTTTTGCTTTGAATACCTTGGAGTAAAGTTACTTTTCTTCTTCATATACTCGTACTTGGGAATTGGACATTCTGATGCGAAGTGACCTGGTTTCCTGCAATTAAAACAAACACGATCTTCTTTCTTCTTGGAGAAGTTGAAGGTCTCTTTCTTCTTTGAAGGGCTGCTCCTTGAAAACCTTGTTGGAGCTTTGCTTGTTGATCCGGGTCTTGCTGTCTTTTTGAACTTTTGGGATCTTTTCACGAACATAGCAAAATCATCATCATCCATATCAAGCAATTCTGATGTGGAGATTTTTGGATCTTCTTCCTCGATCACTTCTTCCTTTTGAGCGACCAACGATAAACTCTTAGTTTTTCCTTCCATTTCTTCAATGTTATGGAGCTTGATATCAAAAACTTTGAGGTTGGCATAGAGGCTTCTGAGTGACATATCATCTAGAAGCTTTGTATCTTTAAGAGTGTTTCCTTTGTGAAGATATTGAGAACCAAGAGCAGCGAGAAAATTAACATTTCTTTCTTTCTTGGTAAGCTTCTTTCCAAGTGCTGTATAAGTACTCACGATCTCACAATAACGATCATAAATGGCTCTTAGTGATTCACCGGGGATCTTAGCAAAGTTGTTGAATCTTCTTTGAATTGCAAACTTTTTGCTTTCCTTGCAAGCTTGATCTCCTTCGATGTAATCTTCAATTGCATCCCAAAGTTCTTTAGCTGTTGTACATTCCATGATTTGTCGACGTTGAGACGTACTCAAAGTACTTAGGAGTATGCTCTTTGCTTTCACATCCATTCCAACCAGTCTTTTCTCTTTATTGGTCCATTCAGCTTTTGGTTTCTTGATTGATGGTATGTCTGCATTGGTTTCTGGATTTGGATTAGCTTTCATTGGGAAGTATGGTCCAATGGTAAGACAATTACCAAGTTGCTCGTCCATAGAGTAGAACTGAGTTAGAATGCTGTGCTTCCATACGTCAAAATTATCTTCGTCGAACGCTGGAACATGAGTGAAGTTAAACGTTGCCATAGTTTTCTGACTTGCCATTTTGAATCGGCACCCAAGCTGTTAAGCTTGAAAAACAGAAGTTTTATAAAGGTGTTTGCTATGATATCACTTGTTGGTCCCAGAGACACAACAAGGGTATGAAAAGAGGCTAGAGGGGGGGGGGGGTGAATAGCCTATTTAAAATTCCAACCCTTTTTCAATATTCAACCTTTATGCTTACACTTGAATTTTGCGGCAGATGAAATACCACGCGGTCAAGTATAAAATGTACAGCGGAAGTTTTCGTTGAAACAAGTTTAGAGTTGTTTTTGATAAGTTCAATGCGGTAGACAGTGATGTGGTAGATAGTTTGCGGTAGGTAGTTTGTGGTAGGTGAAGGTGAGGTAGGTTGAGATTGAAAACTTTGTGTCTTAGAGATTTTGGCAAATGATAAGTTAGTCAGATTTTAGCTAAGGCAATGAGGTAGACAAACAAACACAATTCACAATTGTTCTTAAATCTGAAAGATCAAACACTAAAAGTCAAACGAGATTAATATGAACAATAATAACAAGACGAACAAGACTTAAAGTAAATTTGCAGAAATGAAAAGTGCAGTAAGTAAATGACACAGAGATTTGGAAATGTTTGATCTGTTAAAAGATCTACGTCCTTTACCAAGATGGTCAGTCTTGGATTTTGAATGAGGTATATATTTGATTCACTTGACTACATATTACAGAGATGAAGTATTTGAATCAACACCTATTTCTATGAAGAACAATCCTAGACTTAGACCAGTGTATTCCTAATGATTCAATCTATGTGATTGATCAATCGGGGTGAGTGTGTGTGTAAGAATCAAAAGCTCTTTGGAATCTATATCATTTTAGAGCCTAATGAAACTTGTGTGATGAGGCTTGAGATTTGATCTTGAAGGTTGCTGGAGATTTGTTGAAGACTTGAAGGTTGAGTGCTTGAAGATTCGAAGGATTCTGGAAATCTTAAATATGATCTTCAATCACCAAGAATTTCAACAGCAATTTCTCTCTTGGAATCTCAGCTTTTTTTTCAATGAAGAACTCAAGGTCTATTTATAGCCTTGATGGAGAAACTAGCCGTTTGAATTCTTGGATGATAAGTTTGGAGGACAATGAGCTGTTGAATTCTAATTGGAGCTCAGTCTGAGTTGTCCTTTTGTTGCAGAGTCATGGTGGTCCAACTGTACTATGATGACAGTTGAGTTCAAATTTGAAATTTGAATTTGCAACGTTCTAAACTAACCAAGGTTTTGGACACAAGTGTGACCATGGTTAAGTTTGAACCAAACTTGAGTTTCTTCAACTTTGGTTACATGGGGCAGGATGAACCATGCGGTCGCCTTGGTTCATGCGGTCGATAGAGAATATGAGTTGAGTTGATCCATGCGGCAAGCACATGTTCATGCGGTAGATGTCTTCATGCGGTAGGCTTGGGCCTTACCTCATATCTCCAGACTTAGAAAAAATTGAGGGTCCTAATCTGCTAAGCCTATCAAACTAGAAAGTGGACTATTCTAAATGAAGTACAAGTACTTATTATAATATATCCTAAAGTCCACAAAGAGTAAAATAAGGTTATGGGATCAATCAAATTAAGGTAATAGGAGTGGTTTATAATAAGCATACCCAACACATACTCTCTAATCGTAACTAAACTGGTAAAAAAAAATTGACTTTTATTTTTAGTCAAAGTTTGATTTTAGTTTTGATTATGTTCACAACGAGAATATGCTAGAACGTAGTACATACCTCTGCCTCGTTGGATTGCATTTCACTCTAATCACATTTAGGATTGAAGTTAATTTTTATGCTACGAAAATCCTCAAAATTGTCATTTGGGTTGACTAGCAACTGTTAGAGATATACCTAAAGAAGCCTAGTTATTTATTTCCTAATTATATTTGTATAGCTAGTTAGTTACTTGGTAGACAAGATACGAAACTTGGTAATCAAGATACTTGTGTATATATATCTTTGTTAGTATTGTAAATATGAAAGAGAGGTTCAATGCAAATAATTATTCCCTCAATATTGTCTTTCATGGTATCGAGCTTAAGATCCAAATAATTTTTTTTAAACCCTAGCTAACCCGCCCCCCTCCTCTCCCCTGTGCAATTCTTACACCGCCGCCTATGGCCTCTTCCTCCTCGGATCTCGCCTTGTTACCCAACGTCGGAGATCCATCTCACCCCCTCATCCTTGTCTCCCTCTCTCATGTCCTCAAACTCACACCCACCAACTACATCGCTTGGAAATCCCAAATCGAATCAACCCTACTTGGCCTTGATCTTTAAAATTATCTTGATGGAAACCTAACCAAACCTGAAGAGACCATCACCACCACCACACCTGCAGTTGCCGCCACTGCCACAGAAGCTGCCAAACCGGCTGTTTCAATCACTACTCGGATTCCTGCTTACACAACGTGGTTCCGACAGGACAAATTGCTGCTCTCTGCCCTCTCTGGCACTCTCTCACCGGCCTTATTGCCTCTCATCTCTCTCTGCTACACCACCAATGCCGCCTGGCTTACCCTTACCAAAACATATGCCAATCCCTCAAAGGGCCATCTCAAGCAACTCAAGGACCGCCTACGTACTATCACCAAGAGAACTCGTTCTATCACTGAGTTCATGCAAGACATCAAGAACTGTACCGACCAGCTTGCCTCTTTAGGCCGTCCCCTAGACCCTGATGACATTGTTGATCGCATTCTTGACCAAATCAATGATCCTGATTATGATAATGTCGTATCTGCCGTTCAGAACAGAGAAAACCCAATCACCTTTGACGAACTGCACGAGAAGCTGATCAACCGAGAGCTCGCTATCAAACTTAAAGCCCGACACACCCCTACCCCCTTCCCTGCCTCGGTTAATGTCGCCAACAAACCCTTCACCCACCCACCCCCTCTCGGCCCGACACCAACACCACCAACAACAACAACAACACCAATAACCGGATGTCTTCCTCCTCCAACAATCAATCCCGCAACTCGTATAACGGGAAATGTCAGTGGTGTCGTGAACAGGGTCACTCTCTATCTTACTGTCCCACATTCCGCCGCCAGTTTCCTAATGCCACGGTCCCATCTCCACCACAGAATTCTCAACCTTGAAACAACAACAACTCTCGCTCCCACAACCGCCAGCCGCAACAACCTTCTCTTTATGCCGCCACATCCAGCAACTCGACCCCTCCAATAAATTGGCTCTTAGATAGTGGTGCCACTCATCATGCCACTAATGACCTCAACAACCTTTCTCTTCATTGCCCATATGATGGAACGGATGAACTGTTTATTGGCGATGGTTCTGGCCTACAAATCTCCAACATTGGTTCCACGTCTCTCCTTACTCCTAGTTCTTCTTTTCGTCTTAATCATGTTTTGCATGTTCCCCAATTATCCCATAATATTATTTCCATCTCCAAATTATGTCATGATAATAATGCCTCTATCACCTTTTTATCTGATTCATTTGTTGTGAAGGACAATCAAACTGGGGCAATCCCCCTCCAAGGTCGACCTAAATCCGGCGTCTATGAATGGCATCCTACCCATTCTGCTGTTCACTCTGCTTCAGTCTCTTCCACCTCTAGTTGGCATCATCGTTTGGGTCATCCGTCCTACTCTATTTTGCGTCATATTAGTAATAGTTGTCAGTTAGGTATCCCTACATCTAGTAGTTTTCATTGCAATTCTTGCGATTACAACAAGAGTCATAAATTACCTTTCTTCAATAATACTATTCGTTCTTTTGGACTTCTTGATGTGTTAAATAGTGATGTTTAGACATCTCCACTTTTGTCTCATGATGGTTTTAAGTACTACATTATTTTTGTTGATTATCACTCCAAATACATTTGGTTTTATCCTCTTAAACGTAAAAATGATGCTACCTCTATCTTCACTCACTTTATATCCTAAACACTTCGGTCGCCCCATCAAAACCATCTACAGTGACAATGGTGGTGAATATCTTGGTCTCCGTCCTCTCTTAGCATCCCATGGTATCCAACATCTCACCTCCCCTCCACACACCCCTGAACATAATGGATATTCTGAACGTCGTCATCGCCATATTGTAGAAACTGGACTGTCCATTTGACACGCCCCCAAGTCCCGGGATTCCCTAATAGAACCTCGAACCTGGTGCGCGTGACTAACAAGAAACGAGAAACTGAATGACATCTGCTTAACTCAAACTGACATCATATATATACTCAAGAGGAACGAGCTAAGATAGCTCACAACGAGTTCTATACCAAGAAATTTAAACCAAATGGTTTTACACAGCGGAAAACATGCCTAGCACATACGATGGCATTACAAGAACTATACAAGTCTACCCATGATACTGAGTCTAAACAACTGATATAAAATCGTCCTCACTAAAACTGGAAAGAATAACAATCCCCAACAAGAACAACCTGCCAAGTAGGCCCCTGCTAAGTCGAGCCTCACAACGTATTACCACTTGCTTTACTGGGGGGGGGGAAATAAATAAATAAGGAACGGGGTGAGATAAATCTCAGTAAGTTACTAGATACAAGTACATAGCATGTTATCATGTAATCATGCAAATAAAGAAGATTATCAAGTAATCATGCTCAAGATGTCATCAAGTAACAAGTATATGAGAGGCTAAGCCAACTCATCAAGTAGCTAACACATAAGGCTAAACTAACACGTTACAAAGGATATTCCAACGTTATTCCTCCCAAGTAAACCATTATTGTCGTTGCTTATTGCAGTTGACAAATCACGATCAATCAAGTTGCTGCTGTGCAGTACACAAGAGGACTCGGTAACCAGTGTCACTAACAAGAACAAGATTCACGAGGTGTTCACGAGTTTAGCATTCACTTTTATCAGGCGTATTGCTCTAATAAAGGAAGCTAGGCCCTTACTATGGCCTTTAGTAAGGGGTCAAGCGTAGATACATAGGCACCCGATTATCACTTTGGCCCCAGCCTCATGATAAGTGTGAACCTATACATCTCCAAGCAAGCAAGGTGACCAGCTGGACTCACACAAGAATGCACAAGTAGGTGTTTACTTGAACTACAAGAGTATATAACTAAGTCCAAAAGTAGTGGACTAGCTCTTCAGGAACCATGTAATCATGTGCTCACCAAATACAAGTACACGTATGCTATATTTGTAAATACAAATAAGAATAACAATGGCACATAATGTGTCCACGTAACACAATCAAGCCAAATTAGAGTCTATTAATAACAGACCCCAACCAAGTAGTAGGGTATGTCATTCTATGTCACTTTGTCATATGAAATATTTGCACGTACATATTCATATAATCTTTAACACACTAATGTGTTTATCACGATACCCTTACTTTCAAATAGAGCCCAACATCTTAGACTCTAAGCGCGTAGTCGAATAGGTCGTATTGTACCTAGTCACAATCATATTTCGCGTATATTTATCGCTAATCATCGAATACATTTTCCAACACATATTGTGTTATATAATCATTGTTTTATGAATTATCTTCATATTACACTAGTCCCTCATTCTTTATGAACTCAACTCAAGAACAAGATATCTTCTTTATACTTTATATACTTCATTGAGTATATACACGACTAAAACCATGTACTAGCACATTAGTGCTTGTTCATAGCACTTTCAATACACACGTATTAGATTCAAGTATGTCTTAGAGTTGTTCATTCTCTATCTAGTTCTATATTCCAACTCTTTGGTTATTAATACCAAGTATCAAGTAGTCAACAAGCCACATTCTATCAAGTAGCTATATGCAAGATTTGCACATACACACCAAGGATAGTTCTAACACGTTAGTGCTTGTTCATAGCACTTTCAAGTTCATTACCACACACACGTAGTGGTTTCAAGTCATGAACAAGAGTTATTCCTTTTATATTCAAGTTCACACTCCAATTCTTTGGATGTTCAAGCTAAAGATCTTGTCTTGATACTTCTAGTGTTCTATAACACCTACAAGATTACTACCATACACATGTATTGGTTTCAAGGCATGTACAAGATTTTATCATCTTACATTCAAGTTCTCAATCCAATTCTTTGGATGTTCAAGACATGTACAAGAATTAATTATCTTATACTCAAGTTATTATTCCAATCTTTGGATATTCAAGTCATGTACAAGATTTAATTGTCTTATACTTCAAGTTCAAGCTAAGTAGATGAGTTATACATCTCATACTTACAAGTTCTTAATCCTATACTTTGGACATTCAAGCTCAAGACATTGTTCTAGTGCCCCTAAGGTACACAAACATTGGAATCAAGACACATATAACACATTAGTGCTTGTTAATAGCACTTTCAAGACACAAAGAAGAGTTGTTACTCTTATACTTAAGTTCTCATTTTAATTTAATGAGTAATCATGTTCACGATTCACTTCTGATGCCCCTAAGGTGTCACAACACGTGCTAGGACATCTTATACTAAGGCTATATACCTTAACTAGGGTTATTTCTAGCTTATACAAACTTTAAACAAACTTTTTATTTTTCAGGGCACCCGGGCGGGCGCTCAAAACAGACCGGGCGGCCGCACACTAGCAGGTGAATCCTTTGAAAAACATTTCAGAAAGATGGGCGGTCGCCCAATAATTTTGTGCGGTCGCACACTGCACATTTCCGGCCAATGCTCATTTCTTTTCCAGGTTGAATAATTCTCCGTCCCAAGTGTAGGAGTATACTTTTACTAATACTTTTACACTACCTAGGAGTACTTAGCACACCCAGGGCATACAAACAAGTTCAAAACATTTCTTTTACCGTCCCATAAATAATAGGATAATTTTCTTTTATTCCATTTAAATATTTCACCGTCCCAAAAGTATAAGTATAATTTTCTAATATACTAATATACTCATTTAGGGATACTTTCACTCATTTCCCCGTACCACAAATAATGGTACAATTTTTCTAATAACATTTAAATCAAGTTAATAGTTTACCGTCTCACAAGTATAAGTATAATTTTCTAATATACTTGTATAAACATTTAATAAAGTTAATATTTCACCGTCTCACGAATAGGAGTATAAATTTCTAATATACTTGCAAACCCATTTAGCATTTAGGATCATGTTCTCTGTACTAGTATAGAAATACTCCCTTCGTCCCAATTTTACAAGTATCACAAAACTCATTCAAATCACGAAATTAACAAGCACAAGTACCAAGAATAACATATAGGCATGTTATTACAAGCAAGGGGGAGCTAGTGACTTACCTAGTCCGAAATCAAATTCACCCAAACTAATTTCTGTTCGGCAGGAAATGCTCTACTCACCGCCCTGATCATTTATGCGAAGTCGGATTTTCGAACAGAGGCATAATTAAGCGAGAGGAGTCGAGAATAGGGTAAACCCTAACTTTTCTTTTATGAAACAGAGAGAATGTACGAGAACAAATTGGGGATACTGATCTCAGGAGAAGCAATCCAAAGGTTTATCCTTATAAACTTTCAAGAATTGCACCTAGGCCCTCTAAGTTTCGCTTTTGACAAAAAGGCCCTTAAAGTTTCAATTTGAGCATTTTAGCCCCTAAACTTTATTTTTCACAAATGACCCTAATGTTCCACTTTGAACACTTAGGACTTAAACTTGCTCAATTAGTTAAATAATTAACTCAATTAAAATAGCATATAAATATGCAAGGCAAGAATTTAACAGGAATTAGGACGGACGTTACACCATTCTCTCTTACGCCTCCATGTCCAGTGTCTATTAGACTCATGCGTTTGCCACTGCCTGTTATCTCATCAATCGCATGCCTACACCCACACTCAATCTTCACTCTCCATACTCCATTCTCCATAATCAACAACCCAATTATCTTAAACTTCGTAGTTTTGGGTGTCTTTGCTATCCGTGGCTCCGTCCGTACGCATCTCACAAACTCGACTCTCAGTCCACTCCATGTGTGTTTGTTGGGTACTCCGCCACTCAGAGTGCCTATTATTGTCTCGACCCCAAAACCAATCACATCTATACTTCTCGCCATGTAATGTTTGTTGAAATGGAGTTCGCTTTTGCCTCTCAAGCCCCTACCGACCACTCCACTGTTGATCAATGGTGCACCATCTCACTACCATTACTTCCCCCTTCTACTCGGCCTCATCCTACTACTGCCTCACCGATATCTGAACACTCACCTCCACCCTTACCCCACAATCCCACCTCTCCGATTTCCCAAGGACCGATCGGTCAACCATCTAACCAGGTTGGTCCTCCCCTGCAACCTCACACAGAACCGATCGCTTCCTTGTCTGGACCGACCGGCCCCTCTGCCCAACCAACCGGTCCTTCTGTCCCTTATACCACCACCTCATTTGAGGCTCCTACTTTGCCCCTTCAGTCCCGAGGACCAGTTACCAGATCTCAGAATAATATACGGAAGCCTATCCGCAAACTCAATCTTCATGCAACTTCCCCTCTTGAGTCATCTGAACCGACCAACATCACCCAAGCATTGAAGAATCCCCTTTTGCATCAAGCTATGCAGTCTGAATTTGATGCACTTATTCAGAACAACACTTAGGATCTTGTCCCTCCTTCCTCTTCTCAAAACTTAGTTGGGTGTAAATGGATTTTTCGTACTAAGTACAACCCTGATGGCTCTATTGATCGCTACAAATCTCGGTTAGTTGCCAAAGGTTTTCATCAGCGACCGGGCATAGATTACTCTGAGACTTTCATTCCTGTGGTTATACCTGCTACAGTTCGCACCATTCTTACCATCGCTACAGTTCGTGGTTGGTCTCTTCGACAGGTTGACATTAATAATGCGTTTCTACATGGTTCTCTCACTGAGGATGTGTATATGGCACAACCTCCTGGTTTTGCTGATTCTTCTCACCCATCTCATGTGTGCAAATTGAAAAAAGCTATATATGGTTTGAAACAGGCCCTACGGGCATGGTATACTGAGCTTCGTACATATTTGCTACATCTTGGGTTCAAGAACTGTGTCACTAACTCCTCCTTATTTACTCTACATCATTCTCATGGTATCTTATATTTACTTATCTATGTGGATGATATTATTGTCACAGGTTCTCACAGTGATCTGCTCGAGTTATTTATCTCTCAGCTTTCTGCTCGGTTTTCTCTTAAGGATCTTGGGACACTTTCGTATTTTTTGGGTGTTGAGGTTCTTCCTCATTCTCATGGTATTCTTCTTAGCCAGCAGAAATATGTTCAGGACATGTTACACAAGGCTCAGATGGATGAATCCAAACCCATGCCTACTCCGATGGCACCTCAGCCTCCTCTTTCTGCCACACGTGGCACACCCTTGGCCGACCCGACTGCTTATCGTACTATTATTGGTGGCTTACAGTATTTGTCATTAACACGGTTAGACGTTTATTTTCCTGTGAATCGTTTGTCTCAGTTTATGCACAAGCCTACCGAGGATCATTGGCTTGCCTTGAAGCGTGTTCGTCGCTATTTGGCTGGTACTATCACTCACAGCTTACTTATTCATCGTGATTCTCCTCTTTTGCTTCATGCTTTTACGGATGCTGATTGGTCTAGGGATATGGACACTTACACTTCCACCACTGGTTACATTGTTTACTTGCGTAAAAATGCTGTTTCCTGGAGTTCTAGTAAACAACGTACCCTTGCTCGGTCTTCCACAGAGGCTGAATATCATGCCGTTGCTTCCACTACAGCCGATGTACTATGGCTTCAGAACCTACTTCGAGAACTAGACATGCCAACTACCGACACTCCTGTCATTTACTGTGATAATTTGGGTGCTACGTACATTGCTTCTAATCCAAGGTTTCATTCTCGCATGAAACATCTTTCCCTAGACTATCATTTTGTTCGTGACTTAGTCCATAAGAATGCACTTCGTGTTTTTTTGTCTTTCCAGTCATGATCAGCTTGCTGACATACTCACTAAACCACTTCTCCGTGCTCGGTTTCAAGAACTAATGGTCAAGATTGGTCTCTCTCAACGGTCGTCCATCTTGCGGTGGCATGTTAGAGATATACCTAAAGAAGCCTAGTTATTTATTTCCTAATTCTATTTGTATAGCTAGTTAGTTACTTGGTAGACAAGATACGAAACTTGGTAGACAAGATACGAAACTTGGTAGTCAAGATACGAAACTTGGTAGTCAAGATACTTGTGTATATATATCTTTGTTAGTATTGTAAATATGAAAGAGAGGTTCAATGCAAATACTTATTCCCTCAATATTGTCTTTCAGCAACATGACTTTTCTATTTACTCCTAAAATAATTTAAATACCGTGTATACATGAATACACGATCAGTACATATTTAGAATTAATTCACTTGACTACCAAGTTTCGTATCTTGACTACCAAGTTTCGTATCTTGACCGATCGGTCCTTGGGAAATCAGAGAGGTGGGATTGTGGGGTGAGGGTGGAGGCGAGTGTTGAGATGTCGGTGAGGCAGTAGTAGGATGAGTTTAGAAATGAATAAAACTACGCCAATGATCCAACGGTGGTTAAATAACACGTATGCACCCGCATCTAAGGACACCTGTCGATAACGCTCATATTTGTGTTATGTGTCTAACGGCTATAAAAGGACACGTGCTCCACTCAATGAGCGACAGGACATCCGTCCTTTCTCTGACTCACCAAGGATTTCCAACGGCTAGTTTTTTGGGCTCTACTATAAATACCCCATAACTTCAACCATTTGAAGTTGCTAAGAATTTCAAGAATTTCTCTCCCAAGCATTTGTTGAAGATTTGAAGATTGCCTTTGTTATTTCCAGAATTCTTAAGAACATCTTCATAACTTCATCCTTAGCCCAGATCCTCAAGCGAAAACACTTTAGTTTTCTTGTGCTCTCAATCTCAAAGATCTAAAGAGCCTTGAAACTAAAATCACACACGCACCTCTTTAAGTTTGATCACTTAGATCTTTATTTTAGAGATATACCGGTTATTGTCTAGGATTTGTTCTTTCATAGAATATTAGATCTTGAGTTAGTGTATAAGCTCAAACGATTGTAATTTGTAACACTCTCTCATTATATAAGATCTCCATTAGAAATCCAGGACTAACCATCTTGGTAGAGGACGTAGATCATTTTCCCGATCGAACCTCTCCAAATAGCGCGTACGTATTATCTTGCTATTTCCTTTCAAGTCATATCATATCTAACTATTTGATTGTTTATTCATTGTAGATTGATTGATTGAACTGTGTTGTGTTTGTTATATCATTTGCCTTAGTTTCTTATTTCACCCACTTTGAGCCAAAATACTTAGAGTGTGTGTGCGCCCCCTTTATCATACTTTACGTCTATTTACATTACTAAATTCCGCTGTGCATTTCACTCACTCACTTAGCCGCATATCATAACGCTTATTTGATAAAGTGCGCATTTGTAATTGAGTTTATCAAGGGTATGAAAAGAATTTTAAAACATCTATTCACCCCCCCTCTAGCTATTTTTCATACCCTTGTTGCCCTTTGGGACCAACAAGTGGTACCAGAGCAAACACCTTTATAAAACACCTTTGTTTTTCAAGCTTAACAGCTTGGGTGCCGATTCTAAATGGAAAACTCAAAACCTATGGCAACTGCAAACTACACTTACGTTCCGGTCTTTGATGAAGATCACTTTGACGTGTGGAAATTCAGCATCTTAACTCATCTCAACTCAATCGATGAAAGACTTCATGATACCGTGGTTTATGGACCTTACATCCCTATGAAAGAGAATCCAAATCCGCGCACCAATGCTGCTCAACCAACCATCAAGAAACCAAGGGAAGAATGGACTGAGGAAGAAACAAGAAGAGTTGCAAATGATGGAAAAGCTAGAAACATTCTCCTAAGCACTCTAAGCACGGCTATGAAACAACAAGTCATGCATTGTGCTACTGCTAATGAGCTATGGGATGCTATTGAAGAGCATATAGAAGGAGATACTGTTTGTAAGGAGAACAAGAAATATGAAGTGCAAAAGAGATTCAACAATTTCTCTCAACTCCCCGGTGAAACCTTAAGACAAACTTATGAACGCTACTGTGAAATTATAAATCTATGTATTTCACTTGGCATGAAGTTTGCAAACAAGGATTTGAATGTCAACTTTCTCCAAGCTTTTGCATCAAGATACCTACATAAATCCAGCGCTCTTGAAGACGCCGAAACTTTAGATGTATGGAATTTAAGGAACCTTTATGCAAATCTCAAAGTTTATGAGCTCAAACTCCAACGAATCAGTGAAACTGAAGGAAAGTCAAAATCCATAGAATGGTGGCGCATAGAGAAGAAGCCCATGCGCCTGCGCCGGTTCAAGAAGAGAAAAGTTCCGATCCCAAAATTTCTACCTCTGAGCAACTAGACATGGATGATGAAGACTTCGCTTTATTTGTGAAGAAATTTCAAAAGTTCAGAAAATTCTCAAGACCCGGCTCAACCAGCAAATTTCAAGGATCTACCAGCAGAGCTCCTCCAAAGTTCACGAGGAGCAGTGATTCAAAAAGAAAAGAAGACCTTGTTTGTTTTAATTGCAGGAAACCAGGACACTTTACTTCAAGCTGCCCAACTCCAAAATTTGAATATATACAGAAGAAGAGCAGTGATAAATGACTATTTTATAGTCATTTAAGGTCCAAAATATAGTTTATTTACCTTATTTTAAGTAATTATTAGCTTAAACTATTTGATTTTATCTCATTATGCGGATATAATGCACTTGGTAGTATGTTTATATATAATACAGGTTTTGGAGCATTATTATGAGCTTTGGACATCTCTTGGAGGAAGGTGAAACAAATAAATAAAGAGCAAATTAACTGGACAAAGAAAATTAAAGAATAAAAGTGTTCCAGCAGTTGCTTGACCGAGCACCACCCTTGACTCGGCCGAGCATAGGCATCAGAAAGGCAGAAGTCATTTTCGAAGGCTTGCTCGGCCGAGCACCTTCCTTGACTCGGCCGAGCACCCCCTGTTCAGCAATTTTCCAGACTTCTCCAAAAGGCACCTTTTCAAGGAGGCATCCGGGAATAATCACTTCCCTTGGTCCAAGGCCTATATATAGAGATAGATATCAGTAGTTTTAGAAAGGAAAAACATTGTAAACTTACTATAGTGAAAATTTGTACTCTCAAACATCAATAAATTCTCAGAATTTGTGAAAGATATTCAATTTTTCTTGAGCAATATTCTGAGTTCTTCATCAATAATATTCAGAGGTTCTTTTCAAGTCTTTTATCTTCATTTCAATTCAGAATAAGTATCTCTTCTTCTATCTTTTCTTCTTTATCTTATTCTTGTTGTTATTTATATGGCTTGTGAGTAATCCCCCATTTTCTTGGGGTTGGAAACTCAATAACATTTATGTTTATTAAGTAGTCATGCTCTGAAATTCTTCTCTTCATCTTAAACAATTCTACTATATCAAACTCTAACGCCTACAACCATGATGACGTCCATGATTTGTATGAATCTTAGTTAATCAAGGGAAGTACTGATCGGAGAACCTTGATTAGCGGATCCATATAGTCAGAACTAAGTTCATTACTCACGAGAGTAGTGTAATGGCTTAGGGATGCTCCTTGAGTGGAAAGTATGCTGATTTTCATAAAGAAAACTTAATGGATTCTTACTAATTATGGGCCATCGAGAGATAGGGCATAATTAGTATGAGAATACAAACGCTACTTGCTTGATCGTGAGAAGTAGTGTAGGCCAAGCATACCATCCTTGTTTTAAAATGAAACTTTAATCTAAATAGAGCATGGATAGTTGATGAATATATGTTGTTGATGTTCCAATCCCGAGGATTCCTTAAAATATAAGAGTTTTTGTCTAAGTTATAGTAGTTGCAATTTCATTTCTAGTTTAGTGACAAACAATTTTTTTACCCCCAATCATTCTCTTTTCTTTATTTTCTTATTTTAAGCAAAAATATTTTATAAGTAAAGTTGTCCTCGTGGGATCGACTCGCTCTTGCACTATCTATACTACATACACCCGTGCACTTGCGGAAATAACCTAACAAGCAGCCATACTCCCAAGTTCACTCCCAAATTCACTCGTCACAAGGGAATGGTTGCTGAAGAAGAATCACCAGCAAATGAGCAGAACACTTGGATTGAAACAGACTCAGATGAGAGCGATGAAGATTCTGATGATGGACTTGTTTGTTTGGTGGCAAATGATGATGAAGGGGATACTTATGATTCTGATGATGACTTCTCCAAGGATGTTCCTGATATGAATGTCTTGAATAAACCTATCAAGAAATCTACAGGTTTTCAAGAAGTGAAAAGGAAGAAAGGACCAACCATCAGCGAGCTCGTTGAACAAGGATTTCTCACTCCGGCTCAAAGCGATGGTGGATTGTTATTCTCACGATGTGATGTAAGTGCAAGGAACAAGTTGAGAAAAGAAGTTTACATCAGACCTCAAGTTGAACCAACTGCTCCAATCTCCAAAATCAATGATGATGAAGTGATTGCTGAACAAGAAAAAATGTTGAAAAAGGCTGAAAAGGTAATCACTAGATTTGATAATATGAAGGAAGCTTTAGCACTATCATGTGATGAAATTTCCCAGCTTAAGACCGAGAAATCTTTACTTAAATCTGAACTCACCCTCCTTAAGGAGCAGATAAAGAGCATGACTCCTCTTACTGTTAAAAACACTTTTCTAACAGAACAGAACTCACTTCTTAAAGTTCAAAACGGTGAATTAGTCGCTCAAATTAGTGATCTTAAAAAGATTACAAATGAGTGGTCCAATTCTCGTGTCACTATGGAGAATATATTTGAGTCCCAAAAAGTCAGTGGTGATAAAAGTGGCTTGGGATTCTCATCAACTAGTGGCAACTTTAAATGTGATATCTGTGCTGAAAGAGATAGTAAATTTACAAATCAGCAAACTTTTGAGATTCACAAGGAAAAACATTCTAATTCAATGGGTAAAGGACAGGAAAAAGTCAAGAGACAAACATTCCATTATGTCTACCCAACGAAGCAATTGGGAAAGCTAATGGGAAAGATATAGCTACAGATGAATCATCCTCTAGCAAAATCCCTCTTGAAACAAAGCGCGCTCCTTCTCCGAGTGCTCATTATGCGCCTAGGAGCCACGCGCCTCATCGCCGTGCGCCTCCTAGCCCTATGCGCCCTCCTAGATCAAGCGCTCCAAATTTCAAAAGAAGGATTTTTTAAGGCCAGTCCATCTGACCCAAAGAAGAATGCTATCCCAAAGAAAAGTAAAGAGTTTGTGAAAACTCATGTGATTGGTGGCTTTCATCATTGTTCCTTTTGTGATTGTTCTGGACACAAGGCCGTGGAATGTCTTTAGTGATTCACTCCCAATGCCAAAGGACGTAAAAACCCTAAGGTCAAGCAAGAGTGGGTTGTCAAAAGTTGCTAACCCGAGGACCCAAAAGGAATAAAGGGGACCTGCTTAAATGTCTATATTTCAGGTTCTTTGTTTCATGGCTGGATCTTCAAAAGCTAGAAATTATGAATGGATTCTCGATAGTGGGTGTTCAAGACACATGACTGGAGATGAATCCTTATTAGAAGATGTCCATAAAGAAAGAGGTCCCTCAGTAACATTTGGTGATAATAACAAAGGTCAAGTTGTCGCATATGGAAAGCTCAAGAAAGACAAAGTGTGCATTGAAAGAGTCTCTCTCGTCGAAGGGCTCAAGCACAATTTATTATCCATATCTCAATTCTGCGACAAAGGATTAGAATGCCATTTCACCTCAACTCAATGTCTTATCAAGAATGGAAAAACTGGAGCTACATTACTCACGGGATATCGTAAGACAAATATTTACATTATTGATTTCCATAGTATGAACTCTAGTACTAATCTTTGTTTTGTAGCTAAAAGTGTGAGCGAAAATAGTTGGCTGTGGCACAAGCGCTTAAGTCACTTGAACTTCAAATATCTATCTAAACTCAGCAGGAATAACCTTGTCAAAGGACTTCCCAAGGTTGCTGATCATCATGACAAGAAGTGCGCCGCGTGTCAACTTGGCAAACAACCGAAGAAATCTTTCTCCAGCAAGACCAATCCTTCAACTTCTAGATGTTTGCAACTGCTTCACATTGATCTATTTGGACCAGTCACCACTGCAAGTATTCGAAAGAATAAGTATACTCTAGTTGTGGTGGATGATTATTCAAGATACACATGGGTGGAAATGATGATCTCAAAAGACGATTGTTACGACATTTTGACCACCTTATTCAGACTGCTCCAAACCCAAAAAGAAGATGACATCGTTAGTGTTCGATCCGACAATGGAACAGAATTCAAGAACAACGGTGTTGCTCGATATTGCGACGATCATGGGATAGATCACAACTTCTCAACCGCTGGAGTTCCTCAAAAAATGGGGTTGTGGAAAGAAAGAATAGAACGTTGATTGAAGTGGGAAAGACGATGATAGCTGAAGCGAAATTGCCTAAGTACTTTTGGGAAGAAGCTATCAACAAAGCATGTTTTACTCAAAATCGTTCCCTCATCAACAAACTTCACAACAAGACTCCATATGAACTTTGGCGTGGTAGAACTCCCAACATTGCATTCTTCAAGATCTTTGGTTTCAAATGTTATATCCTCTACAACGGAAACGAACATAGAGGTAAATTCGATGCCAAAGCCGACGAAGGTATTTTTGTTGGGTATGCCAAACATTCTATAGATTTTCGCGTTTTTAATAGATCTATATTAGTGATAGTTGAATCTGTACATGTTACATTTGATGAACATTCTCTCCTTGAGCCACATTTGGCTCCAAATGTTGCTGATGATTCTGTTGAGCTTAATGATACAGGTGCTCCTATTTATGTTGCGCCTACTCAAAATCAGAATCTATCAACTCAAGGAAATCCATCCACATCAGTTGCGCCTAACTCCTCATATGGCGCGCCAAATGGATCATCAGTTGTGCCTCACTCACATGTTGCGCCTCTTGATTCCTCTCATGTGCCTATATCTACAGCTGCATCTGGTGTAAACCCAAGTTTCAACTCTACACCAATTCAACCCCCAAATTTTGATGATTTAGAATCTGGTGAAGATGTACCAATTGAAGACCTTCAAGTTATTACGACTCAACCTAACTTACCTCCTGAAATTCGTGAAGTTAGAGGTCACCTAATCAATAATATCATTGGTGATCTAAACATTGGTGTTCGTACAAGGAGAGATACAAACTTTGATGCTTACACTGCTTTTATCTCTCAAATTGAACCGAAGAAGGCTGATGAAGCGCTCCAAGATCCTAATTGGGTTGTTGCAATGCAAGAAGAACTCAATCAATTTGAACGATGTAAGGTTTGGACTCTTGTTCCAAGACCAAATGATCAAGGAGTGATTGGTACGAAATGGGTGTTCAGAAACAAAATGGATGAGAATGGAACCATCACGAGAAACAAAGCAAGATTGGTTGCACAAGGCTATAGGCAAGAAAAAGGAATTGACTACGATGAAACCTTTGCGCCCGTAGCAAGACTTGAAGCTATCAGATTATTCCTAGCTTATGCTGCTCACAAAGACTTCAAGCTATATCAAATGGATGTGAAGAGCGCGTTTCTAAATGGTGAACTCCAAGAACAAGTCTATGTTGCTCAACCACCTGGGTTTGAATATTCACAATTTCCAAATCATGTGTACAAACTCCAGAAAGCTTTGTATGGACTAAAGCAAGCACCAAGAGCATGGTACGATAGACTATCTAAGTTTCTCATTGAAAAAGGCTTTACTCGCAGTAAAATCGATACAACTCTTTTCATTGCCAAGCATAATGGTCATAAATTACTTGTTCAAATTTATGTTGATGATATTATATTTGGTTCTACTAATGAATTGTTGTGCAAGCGCTTTGAGAAACTAATGAAGAGCAAGTTTGAAATGAGCATGATGGGAGAACTCACATTCTTCCTCGGGCTTCAAATCAAGCAAATGAATGAAGGCATATTTATCAATCAAGCCAAATATACAAAGGACTTAATCAAGAAATTTGGACTTGAGAACGCCAAAGCATATGATACTCCAATGGCCACCGGCAACAAACTCGACAAAGATTTAAAAGGTAAACGTGTTAATCAAATGCTCTATCTGTTGGTAGTGGTGCCCTAGGCACGTCTTATAAACGTTGTAATTGTTATCATATATTTCATATCAATAAAGAGATGTTTTGATTATTATTGTTGTTCATGTTTACTTATAATAATCTCCGTCCCTAGTACTTGTTAAGCACTAGTATAAAGGCTAAATGATCATGGGATGATCATGTTAGATTTATGGGTACTTGTTTGGAACAAGGTACTGGACATGACCCGCTGTATGAGATTTATGTCATGGTCTATGTCGTACATATATCTCATATTAGTTATGTCATTCGAATCCTTAGACATGAAGTTATTATAGTCTTCCACTTGATGAACATTATGTTTGACATATTCAAACGCTACCTTTAACCGGGTAGTTATAAAGGGTATGATTGGCATAATCGGATTCACATAGGGAAGAGTAATAAGCTAAATGAATTTGTCCTTCTTCGGAGAGATGTCAAGCTAAGGCCTCTCGTAGGAATGATGTTGATGAAAATGTTCGGCCGGACTCAAATGAATTGATTAGATCAATGTCATTTGTATTATCAACATATTCGGAATCGAGAAAGTATTGAACAAAACAAGTTGACTTGTTGACCATGACTTGTGTTCAATGACATCGTGGACAAAGGGATTATGACATGTTCTAAAGGAATGCGAACTTGTATCTAGTTATACTATTTGGGTAGGTATGACGGTTTGCTAGAACCTAATCATATCTTATGGCTTCATGTTTGAACCCATTGCCAACTTAGTATAATCCTAGAGGGTCACACACAATAGAACGAATCTTAAATAAGGACTATATTGGAATTTTGGAATTTTTGGAAATCTGGACAAGTGGGCGACCGCACAGTCTGGGTTGGGCGGCCGCACAGTTTGGCTCAGAAAGTACCAGAAACCTTCCAGATAGATGTGCGACCGCACAAGGGTTTTGGGCGGCCGCACACCATGTCGGGACAGGTTTCCTAATTTGTTTTGGAAAGGAATTTTGGACGGGTTTAGACACAAGTTTCCTATTTGGAATAGGTCTAACTTGTATATAAACAGCCAAATTCGGGCCAGAACATATCATAGCTTTTGTGCAAGTCTCCAAAGGGTTTGAGAGAGTTTTATTTTGTTCTAAGACATCCTAGATTGAAGAACAAAATAATACACAAAAAAAATCCCATATAGTTCATATTAATTGTGAAAACGTGTTTCACAATTTTGGTCTAGAACCAAGATCAAGTGTTCTTGATATTCGTTTCATGGTGTGGATACCGCTAGAGGGTAAAGCTTATCATCTTGAAAGTTCGTGTTCTTACTTTTGTGATTAAAGCTTCAAGTTATCCACCAAGATCAAAGACCAAATTCAAAGTCATCAAGGGTTAGTTTTTCTGGTATTCATATTGTTGTATTTGATTTAATCATATAAATGGATCTATGGGCTTTGGGTTTCATAAAATTTTGAATGCTATTTTCCGCTGCGCATGTTACTACGAAACCCAACAGTGGTATCAGAGCCCCGTTCATGTTGATTATTTCAATACTTAGATCATGTTGTGTGTATATAAATTGTTTATGTGCCTAACATGATATGAATATTGGATATATGATGTTTATGTGTTATATGATTTTATGTGGTTTATTGTTTTACAACTTTAATCGCACTATTGAATCGCACTAAAAATTATGGTGGATTCTGAATTGTTTGATTATTAATTTTGATTGAATCAAAGTTTTAATAATCGGGGAAAACAATTTTGAGACAAATTTTCGAACTTTAAAAATTCTGTCTGATGCTACTGTGCGACCGCACAGAAAATATTGTGCGACCGCACAGATTTTCGTGGGCGACCGCACAGTTGGTCAGAATCAGATTCTGGAATTTTGATGGGGTCCAACCGAATCAGTGACAATACCGGCCAGACTTGATGATCTGGAGCGGGTTTTGGGCAGTTGGTTTTGGTGTGGATTTTTGGGTTTGATTTTCCTATTTGTTTTGATCTTGTGATTCTAAGATTGGTTCAAGGTTTGGATGACTAATCTACGTTCATTGAGATTGTGTTTCCCAAACTTGATCGCAATCAAAGTTTCAAAGATAAAACGAAGTTAGAATTATGAAGAGTTCATAATTGCTAAAATTGAGAAACAAAGTTCTTGATTCAAAGATTGGAGATCCATGTGGAATTGTGGATGCAATTGACCTACATTTATCGAGACCATCTATTGCTTAGTTTCGGCCACATGGACTACTTTCTTGGTTTTTTGAATTAGTGCGGAATTGTGGATGCCTTATGGCTTAGTTTCGGCCGCACTTCTTGTTGTCTTGATTTGGAAGAAGATAACCAAAGTTCAAAGAGTCTCATCCTCATAATCATAGAGAAACTAATGACACATAAATATCATGCTTAAATTAATGGAGATTAATTTAGTGGCTAAACTTGATGCGTAACCTGTTTATATTATGTGCTCATAAATGTGTTGTATGCTGTATGTGATGAACCTTCAAAGAAAGTTTTAAGTCTTTTATTGCCATGCCATGATTAAAACACTTGTTAATACATGGGTGAATTTAATGTAGACCCGCCCTAGCGAGATGCATTGACTTTATTTATGTATGAGCAAGATAGATAATGTGGGCACGCCCTAGCGAGGCACATTAACTATACGTTTAAAATGGTTGGACTTAATTGGGCGTCAAAACAGTTTTGAGCCTAGGCAAAGATGAGATTTAACATGCTTTTTGAAATATGATTTCTTAAAGAATCTCATAAAAGGAACTAAGGGTCATATGAGATATGATTGACAAGAGTTTGTCTACCTAATTAATTTGATTTTGTGTAATCTGCCTTAGCGGACTTAAAATTAAATTAAAGTGGGATCTTAACCCATTTAAATTATATTATACATTGGATGTATGAGAAGGTTATATAATTTAGTGGGAGTATTTTTGGAAAATACATTGTTTATTTCTTTAATGAAAATTGGTACTTATTAAATTTTGGAAATTTTGCATATTTGTAGATAATGACTACTAACACTCAATCAATTTCGTTGCGATCGATCTTTGAGAAGGATAAGCTCCAAGAGAATGGTACTAACTTTATGGATTTGATCCGTAGCCTAAGAATTGTTCTAAGGCAAGAAGATAAGTTGTACATTCTCGATGGGCCACTTCCTGCTGAACCAGAACCTACTACCCCTAGGGCAGAAAGAGACAGTTACAAGAAACATCGTAATGATTCTAGAGATGTAAGCTGTCTCATGCTTGCTACTATGTACTCAAAACTCCAACAAATTTTGAAACATTTAGAAGCCTATGAGATAGGCGTGGAGTTAAGAGCCATGTTTCAAGAGCAAGCTAGGCAAGAGAGGTACAAGACCATTGTTGCATTCACTACTTGCAAAATGAATGAAGGGCAACAAGTGAGTCCTCACATGCTGAAAATGAAAGGTTATGTAGAGCACTTTGAGAAACTTGGCTATCCAATCCCATTGGAGCTAGCCACGGATCTCATTCTTAATTCATTGCCTAAAAGTTATAATCAGTTTGTGATGAATTATAACATGCATGGAATGGATAAGAATCTCTCCGAGTTGCATGGGATGCTTAAAACTGCGGAGATGAAGATTGCGGAGAAAGGTTCTCCCGTGCTCTTAGTTCATGATGGGAAGAAGGCTAGTGCCAAAGGAAAGGGTAAGAAAGTTGTCAAACCCAAGATAAGTAAGGCAAAGGTTGCCAAGGGAGGCAAAACCCGATTCACAAAAGGATGCAATATGTTTCCATTGTCAAGAAATTGGTCATTGGAAACGTAATTACAAGGCTTTCTTGGAAGAGCAAAAGAAGAAGAAGAGCAGCAAGGCTGCGTCGACTTCAGGTATCTATATGATAGATATTCTCCTTTCTACCACTGATTCTTGGGTATTGGATACCGGATGTGGTTCTCACATTTGTTTACATATGCAGGGTCTAAAGAATAGGAGACTACATAAAGAGGGTGAAGTAGACCTACGCGTGGGGAATGGAGCAAGAGTTGCTGCATTAGCCGTAGGGACTTATGAAGTCACTTTACTTTCCGGTTTAATACTTGTTTTGAACAACTGCTATTATGTACCGGATTTAAGTAGAAATATTATTTCAATTTCTTGTTTGGATAATGAAGGTTTTAAGTTTCTTATTGAGTATAAGAAATTTTCTATTTATTTAAATGATGTGCTTTATGGTATTGCTAATTCATTTAATGGCCTTTATGTCTTGGATGTCAAGAATGAAAATAATGAAAATGTCTATCATATAAATAAGAAATCTAAACCTAATGATGTAAATCATACTTATTTGTGGCATTGCCGTCTTGGTCATATCAATGAGAAGCGTATCTCAAAACTCCATGGGGACGGTCTCTTAGGTTCATATGACATTGGGTCATATGACACTTGTGAGTTGTTTCTTCTTGGAAAAATGACTAAGACACCTTTTACCAAGTTAGGTGAAAGGGCAAGCGACTTATTGGGGTTGATACATTATGATGTATGCGGACCATTAAGTAGAAATGCTAGGGAATGATTTCAATACTTCATAACCTTCACGGATGATTATAGTAGATTTGGGTATGTTTACCTAATGAAACATAAAAGTGAAGCATTTGAGATATTTAGAATATTTCAAAATGATGTAGAAAAACAACTTGGCAAAAGTATTAAGGCACTTCGATCAGATTGAGGTGGAGAATACTTGAGTCATGAATTTGATGATCATCTAAAGAATTGTGGAATAGTTTCACAATTGACTCCACCCGGAACACCACAATGGAATGGTGTGTCCGAGAGGAGAAATCGAACTTTGTTAGACATGGTTCGATCAATGATGAGTCAAGTTGATCTTCCAATATCCTTTTGGGGTAACGCCCTAGAAACCGCTGCTTTCACACTAAATCAAGTTCCAACTAAATCGGTTCCAAAGACTCCATATGAGATGTGGAGCGGAAAGAAACCTAGTTTGTCTTTCATGAGGATTTGGGGTTGCGAAGCCTTTGTCAAAAGACTTGTCTCCGACAAACTAGCACACAAATCTGATAAATGTATTTTCGTGGGATATCCTAAGGAAACTAAAGGATATTACTTTTACAACCAAGAGGACAACAAAGTGTTTGTTGCCCGAACTGGTGTCTTTCTAGAGAAAGAGTTTCTCTCCAAAGAAATCAGTGGGAGTAAAATAAATCTTGAAGAGATTCGAGACCCAGAAAATAACATTGAACCAATAGTGGAACAAGAACAAGAACCACAAGGAGTTGTGAAACCTGTTCAAAATACACAAGTAACTCGCAGATCTAGTAGGTTACTATCCGAGCCCGAGAGATATGGATTTCTCGTAACGGATAGTAATGAGGTGGAAATCATTGCGAATGATGAACCGACAACCTACCAAGAGGCGATGTCTTCTCCTGATTCGGATAAGTGGCTTAGAGCCATGGAATCTGAATTGCAATCCATGCAAGACAATCAAGTTTGGAACTTGATTGATGCGCCCGAAGGTGTAAAAACCATAGGATGCAAATGGGTCTTCAAGAAGAAGACTGACATGGATGGGAATGTGCATACTTACAAAGCTAGGCTTGTAGCGAAAGGTTATAGGCAAGTTCATGGTATTGACTATGATGAGACCTTTTCACCCGTAGCAATGGTCAAGTCTATAAGAATTTTGCTTGCCATTGCCGCATATCATGACTATGAAATATGACAAATGGACGTCAAAACCGCTTTCCTAAATGGAAAACTACAAGAGGATGTGTATATGACACAACCGGAAGGTTTTGAATAAGATTCTAAGGTATGCAAATTGCAGAGATCTATCTATGGATTGAAGCAAGCTTCAAGGAGTTGGAATCTCCGTTTTGATGAATCGGTCAAATAGTTTGGTTTCATCAAGAACGAAGATGAGCCTTGTGCATACAAGAAGATTAGTGGGAGCATAGTGCTATTCCTTATTTTATACGTGGATGACATATTACTCATTGGAAACGATATTCCTACACTTCAGTCTGTAAAGACTTGGTTGGAAAAGTGTTTCGCAATGAAAGATATGGTGAAGCCGCATATATACTTGGCATTAAGATCTATAGAGATAGATCAAGGAGGCTACTTGGTTTAAGCCAAAGTACATACATTGACAAGGTCATTAGAAGATTCCGTATGGAAAATTTTAAAAGAGGTACCTTGCCCGTGTTACATGGAGTTTCTCTAAGAAAGACTCAATGTCCTAAGATAAAAGATGAGCGTGAGAAAATGAATGATGTTCCATATGCTTCGGCAATTGGGTCCATCATGTATGCCATGATTTGTACTAGGCCGGATGTATCTTATTCTTTAAGCATGACAAGTATATACCAATCCGACCCCGGTGAAAATCACTGGATGGTTGTGAAAGCGAATCTTAAGTACTTGAGAAGAACTAAAGATTCGTTTTTGGTCTATGGAGGAATGGAAGATGATCTCGTGGTAAATGCTTACACGGATGCAAGCTTCCAGACCGACAAAGATGATAGTCGATCACAATCGGGTTTTGTGTTTATGTTAAATGGTGGAGCTGTAAGCTGGAAGAGTTCCAAGCAAAGTACAACCGCTGATTCTACAACGGAAGCTGAGTATATTGCTGCATCAGATGCTGCAAAGGAAGCTGTTTGGATTAAGAAGTTCATTACTGAACTTGAAGTGGTTCCTAGTATTGGTAATCCATTAGACCTTTATTGCGATAATAATGGTGCTATTGCTTAAGCAAAGGAACCAAGAGCACATCAGAAATCCAAACACATACTTAGGCGTTTTTATATCATTCGAGAAATCGTTGATAGGGGAGACGTAAATATATGCAGAGTACCTACTGATGACAATGTTGCGGACCCGCTAACAAAGGGACTTCCACAAGCTAAACATGAAGGTCATGTTAGGTCCATGGGTATTAGATACATGGGAGATTGGGCCTAGGGCAAGTGGGAGATTGTTGGTAGTGGTGCCCTAGGCACGTCTTATAAACGTTGTAATTGTTATCATTTATTTCATATCAATAAAGAGATGTTTTGATTATTATTGTTGTTCATGTTTACTTATAATAATCTCCGTCCCTAGTACTTGTTAAGCACTAGTATAAAGGCTAAATGATCATGGGATGATCATGTTAGATTTATGGGTACTTGTTTGGAACAAAGTACTGGACATGACCCGCTGTATGAGATTTATGTCATGGTCTATGTCGTACATATATCTCATATTAGTTATGTCATTCGAATCTTTAGACATGAAGTTATTATAGTCTTCCACTTGATGAACATTATGTTTGACATATTCAAACGCTACCTTTAACCGGGTAGTTATAAAGGGTATGATTGGCATAATCGGATTCACGTAGGGAAGAGTAATAAGCTAAATGAATTTGTCCCTCTTCGGAGAGATGTCAAGCTTAGGCCTCTCGTAGGAATGATGTTGATGAAAATGTTCGGCCGGACTCAAATGAATTGATTAGATCAATGTAATTTGTATTATCAACATATTCGGAATCGAGAAAGTATTGAACAAAACAAGTTGACTTGTTGACCATGACTTGTATTCAATGACATCGTGGACAAAGGGATTGTGACATGTTCTAAAGGAATGCGAACTTGTATCTAGTTATATTATTTGGGTAGGTATGACGGTTTGCTAGAACCTAATCATATCTTATGGTTTCATGTTTGAACCCATTGCCAACTTAGTATAATCCTATAGGGTCACACACAATAGAACGAATCTTAAATAAGGACTATATTTGAATTTTGGAATTTTTGGAAATCTGGACAGTGGGCGACGCACAGTCTGGGTTGGGTGGCCGCACAGTTTGGCTCAGAAAGTACCAGAAACCTTCCAGATAGATGTGCGACCGCACAAGGGTTTTGGGCGGCCGCACACCATGTCGGGACAGGTTTCCTAATTTGTTTTGGAAAGGAATTTTGGACAGGTTTAGACACAAGTTTCCTATTTGGAATAGGTCTAACTTGTATATAAACAGCCAAATTCGGGCCAGAACATATCATAGCTTTTGTGCAAGTCTCCAAAGGGATTGAGAGAGTTTTATTTTGTTCTAAGACATCCTAGATTGAAGAACAAAATAATACACAAACAAAATCCCATATAGTTCATATTAATTGTGAAAACGTGTTTCACAATTTTGGTCTAGCAACCAAGATCGAGTGTTCTTGATATTCGTTCATGGTGTGGATACCGCTAGAGGGTGAAGCTTATCATCTTCAAAGTTCGTGTTCTTACTTTTGTGATTAAGGCTTTAAGTTCTCCACCAAGATCAAAGACCAAATTCAAAGTCATCAAGGGTTAGTTTTTCTAGTATTCATATTGTTGTATTTGATTTAATCATATGAATGGATCTATGGGCTTTGGGTTTCATAAAATTTTGAATGCTATTTTCCGCTGCGCGTGTTACTACGAAACCCAACACTATCGAGGTATGATTGGCTCGCTCCTTTATCTTACTGCTAGTAGGCCCGATATTATGTTTAGTGTATGTGTTTGCGCTCGTTATCAATCTGACCCTAGAGAAACGCACTTAATTGCTGTGAAACGTATTATAAGATATCTTTCCGGTACTGTTAACCTTGGACTTTGGTACACCAAAGATTCGAACTTTAAACTTGTAGGTTATTCAGAAGAGGACTATGCAGCGTGCACAATTGATAGGAAAAGCACTAGTGGCACTTGTCACTTCCTCGGATATCGACTTGTGTCATGGGCGAGTAAAAAACAAGCTTCAGTATCTGTCTCAACAACCGAAGCTGAATATATCGCTGCGGGAAGTTGTTGCTGTCAAATACTATGGATAAAGCAGCAATTGGTGGACTATGATATCATCGAAGAAAATTGTCCCATCTACTGCGACAACACTTCAACAATTGCGGTTTCTGAAAATCCTGTCATGCACTCAAAGACCAAGCACATCGACATCAAATATCACTTCCTTAAAGACCACGTAGAGAAAGGCAATATACATTTGGAACACGTGGGAACCGACTATCAAATCGCCGACATTCTAACGAAAGCACTCGACGCGAAACGGTTCATATTTTTGAGAGGTGAAATGGGTATGCTTGAACTCAACTAATTTCCTTATAGTTTTGTTATTACTAATGATTTTATGTTTCGTTGAGTTATAAGTATATTAGGTTCAAATGATAAATCATTTCAAGTTTCAAGGAAACTCTGCTCGCCCAATACCTTTGCGCGCCCTACACTCAATGCGCGCCCAATTCTTATGCGCGCCTCACTCCCTATGTGCGCCTAGCATTCAATGCTTCTTAAATCATTCTGCGCGCCTAGATGATCTTATGCGCCTCCCATGCGCTCATTAAATGTTTGCGGCTCAATCAATGCTTAAAATTTATTATTTCAATGATTGAACGTATTCAATTTTCACAAGTACCAGGTATGTTCATTCTGTTAATTTATTATAGGAATTTATGTCTTTTGACATTCCATAATTGTTCAACGGTACTTGTGCAATTAATTTTTCCCTCGTTTTACGTTTTTCGAAAAATTTTATTTTCTGGGAATTTATTTCTTGCACCCCAAACTTACACCAAAACAGATGTTTTTGGGGTTTGTGCAAAAATTTAGTCAAAATTACTCATACACTTAAAGGGAAAGTGAAACAGTTTTTCCCTTACCCAAAAAGTCACATCTAGTGTACTTTGGGTCATTCAGCATTTATTACCCATCAATTCCTTAATCCCTCATAAATGCGCCGTCCTTTTTTTTTTTTTTTTTTGCCATGATGAGCTGAAATTTTTCCCCTCATTAATGCCCATCCCTTCAACTTCTCATCTTTTTAAAATTTTAACCCTATTATTTCCATATTTGTGCAATATTTTAAAACCAAACCTAAATAATCCCTTCCCCCCTCCTTCTTTTTAATCATTTCATCTATTCTCTCTCTCTCTCTCTCTCTCTCTCTCTTTTCCTCCCTCCGTCTCTCTCTGTCTCTGTTTCTCTCTCTTTTTTTTTTCATTTTTTTCTCCATTTTCTCGCTTTCTTCTCTTTCATATCTATATATATGGGTCCGAAGAGAACTACTAAATCCAATCAAGACGAGATGGTATGAATTCTAAACCCTTAAATTCAGTTAATTTCTGCATTTTTTCTCATTTTTTTTCGTTTTTCTGAGTTCTCGTTTCTTTTTTTTGAAAACCCGCATGCTACTTTTCTTGATAGATCTTGTTTCGGTTATCCGTTTTCTAAATCGTTTGTTGGGTTATGTTCGTTTTGTGATTTAGAATATTTTAAATTTAAACTAAACTTTTCAACGATCAATTCACTATATTTTGCGAATCTGAAAATCTTAGATTTTTGATTTTTCGAATTTTCGGATCTTTGAATCCATTTTCTAGATTTGTTGTTGATTTTTACTTGTTTTGGTTAAAATTTTTGTGATCCTTGTGTTCATGCGGTCGTTTTGATATATTGTATGCTTGATTTGGTGAAGTTTCACGAATTGTGTGTTCTTGGTGTTCTTGATGTTCTTCAAGCACTCAAGCATGTTCTTCGTGTTCTTCGTTATTTTTGCATGACTTGGGTTTCAAAATTTTCAAACCTTGTTTTTCAAAATTTTCATGTTTTGATCCTTATTACTTGCATATGAATGTTTGATTTGTGTTTGTGTGTTTTCGTGTATTTTTATACTTAGTATGAATTTTACATAGATATGCGCCTAAGTGTTGATTTATGCGCCTAGTTGGTTATGCGCCCTATGACCTTATGCGCCTTCCTTGATTCATACGCCTAATAATTGTATGCGCCTATGCAAATACAAATGTTATGCGCCTTAATCAACTTATGCGCCTAAAGCCATTATGCGCCTAAACATTTTATGCGCCTAAATTTTACTTAGTAAAATTTTTATTTTTAATTCTTACTTAGTATATTTCATAGAACCATAATATGCGCCTCGTACTTGTATGCGCCAACAACATATATGCGCCTAATAATAGTATGCGCATGCTATTCTTTATGCGCCTATATATTGCTATGCGCCTATGATTACTTAACACATCATTATGATTCTATGCGCCTATACACTACTAACTTCACTCAAATGTTTACTTTTCAGGATCCTGCAAATTTCAGACCCGGTGAGACGATTGATCTTGCTGAGCTCTCACTTGATCGAATGGGGCTTGAAATCCTCTCAACCCTTCACACCGCTGGACTCACTCCTTTATTCATGCTGGATCAACCATTCTATTCTCCGCTTCTTGTTGATGAATTTTTCTCAACCGCAGCTATAATTGAGACTCCTGCTGATGGATTTGTGCGCTACAGGATATGCGCCACCGTTCAGAATGTTGCTATAACCATCTATACGGGCACAATCAAGAACATAGTGAGTTTCAGCACTACTGGCCCTCAGGGTGTTTCTGGTCAACCGAACTCTTACTCAGTTGCAGCGCAGAATATAGTAGCGCATACTTATCTCAAAGTCCCTACTCTTCTGAACAACATAAAAAACATTGAGATAAAGGATGGTGGTGATCTACTTGCTCATATAACGCATCTTGTTGATACTTCAATCGTGTTCAAGACCGGCAATGTGAATAGATTCACCGTGGAGCAGTGGGAGTATACTGCTGCCATCATGGGAAAGACTAGATTGAATTGGCCTCAGATTTTGTTCAAAACCTTGTCTGACCAGATTGATAAGTATAACAAAATCAAGGCTGATGGGAAGACGAAGTTCAAAACTCACTGCAGGATTCTTACCAAAATTTTTCTCACTTATCCTGCCCTTGCCAAATTCCATAATGAGAACCCTGCTCTTAAAACTGATGATGTTCCAGTTTTCGGGAAAGACAATCTTGTCTTGAAGAGGCGCAGGAAGCGCATGGCAAAGCGCGTGCCTAAGGTAAAGGGTGCTCAGTTGGTTGATGAAGCCACTGAGTCTGATAAAGATGGAGATGGCACAGAAGAAGGCGCAGACATTGAAGCAGCACCTCGCGCAGAACCAACAATTGTTCCAGGCGCAGAAAAGGGCAAAGGCAAAAGGGTTGCTGAAGGAACAAGCAAACCTTCTAAGCGCCCAAGATCTGAAACAGAAGAAGAAAAAGAACTGAAGCGCGCTAAGGAAGCCAGTAGACTGGAAGCGCAGAAGAAAAGGGATGAGGACTACAGATTGAAACAGGCTGCTGAGTTATCAAAGTCTAAAAGGCGCAAAGGTGCAGGGTCTAGCGCTGATGTACGCGCGCCTGCCACTAATTCGCCTCCTACTGTTCAAGCGCCTACCACCACTCCTGCTACTTTATCTTCAGAACGTCAAAGTCTTAGAGACCAAATATCAGCTGATTTATTTGGTGAACTTAGTGAAGATACCGCTCAGGGGGAGCCAGTTCAAGGCGCAAATCACCTCCTTCTGCGCCCCAATCAAATCCTGAAGAACCCTCTTCCAGCGTAGAATATCTACCTTCACCTCCTGCGCCCCATACTTCTCCTGCGCCTCCTCCCACTCCTGACATGAGCGTTGTTATTTCACTGCTACAGCAACTCCAGCAAGGCCAAGCTCAGATGAATTCACAGTTAGAGCTTCATACTTCAATGCTTACTCAGCAAGCTGATGAGATTGCTGCCATTAAGGGGGGAGATGGCTCGCATAGATGCGAATATCAAGGACAAACATTTCCTTACTCCTCAACAATGGAATGACGCTATTTATCAAATGAATGAACTTTTCAAAGGAACTCTTGCTTCCCTTCATGAGCGCATAGATGGTGGCATCAAACTCACTGATGGCCAAGATTTCATTAACGCTATAAGGGAAGTAGAGTTGAATATAGCGGGTGATATAAGGAAGTTTTTTGAGATGGTGGCTGGAGATACCAAAAATTACTGAGTGTTGTTGATAAACTCAAAGAAGTTAAGGATGAGCTAGAAATCCTGGGCTTAACTGTGTATGGTGCTGATCCTGGCGCAGAACCCAAAGCTTCTGAAACTCATGCGCCTTCAGCTCCTAAAACTCCTGCGCCCTCTTCCAGCTCTGCTCCTGGCGCGCATATAGACATTAATTCACTGCTCTCAAAGATTGATGTTTTGAAGGGAATTAGTTGTCACTCACTTCAATGCCGCGCATTCCAGTGCAGACAGGCGCACAGACAGAGTTTCCGCTGATTTACTTACTGCCCAAGCTGCTGTTGAAGCTAACTTCCAAGCCTTCACTGAAAACTTTTCACAACAGCAATCTATCATTTAGCGCACCATTGATGAGTATCAAAACATCAATGTGGATCATTTGCGCTATATCAGAGATGGTGTCACTTATGGGGTTGTAAACCGATGTCACCAACTTTCCAAACAAATCCAGCGCTCCGTTTCAGAAATAGAAGAAGGATTGAAGGATGACGATGCGCCTCCTCCCAACCCTTAGTTTTTGGTTTGTTTGTAAGTTGGTAGAACTCTTTTTGTGATTAGAAACTTTTATCAGTGATTTAGTGCTTACATGTTTTAGCACCTTTTGTTTTTGTTATGTTAAATACTTGTACTCTGTAACTCTTACACCTTGAGTATTAATGAGAACAAAACATCACTTTTGTTTCAAAACTTGTTCACTCAAAATTCTTGATTGTAGAACATTGAATGTTGTTTAAAATCATATGCATCATATACTGCTTCATATTTCATGCATTGAGTTTAAACTTTGTTTAAACACATTTCATAACAAAAACTCATATATCATTTTGAATGTGTTATAAACTGTCATTTCTATCTTTCCATTTGTAATGCTTTATCTTTATTGGAATAGATTAGAAATCTATATCTTGGACTAGTGTGTGCATTAACTTGAGACACGATTTACCAATTTCATTTATTTGGACATGTTATTATCAAGTATAATGTTTGTCCCTGATATAGTAGGTAATGGCATCAATCAAATAGGGGAAGATTGTTGGGTATGCCCACTTATATCTCAGTTTCAATGTAATAGGATTGATTAGATTTGATTGATCCATCACCTAAGTTTTATTTCTTGGACTTTAGACCCACATGTAAGAAGTATTTATACTTCATTTTTTAGGTTGTCCATTGTAATAGAATAGGATTAGGAAGAGGGCAAGAATATCAAGATTCAAGAAAATCACAAGTTTGAGCCAAGTCACGCGCCATGCGCCCACTTCACTTCTGCGCCATGCGCCTATCCAGCGCGCGCGCATAAGGTGATGCGCCTAGCTATGCTACGCGCCCCATTGGCTCATGCGCGCCTCTTAGCTCAAACGCGCCTCAAAGAAGTGTTTTTAACACTCAGTGATTTAACGAAGATTCAAAGACTTGAAGAGATTCAAACTACGCCAATGATCCAACGGTGGTTAAATAACACATATGAACCCGCATCTAAGGACACCTGTCCATAACGGTCATATTTGTGTTATGTGTCTAACGACTATAAAAGGACACGTGCTCCACTCAATGAGCGACAGCACATCCGTCCTTTCTCTGACTCACCAAGGATTTCCAACGGCTAGTTTTTTGGGCTCTACTATAAATACCCCATAACTTCAACCATTTGAAGTTGCTAAGAATTTCAAGAATTTCTCTCTCAAGCATTTGTTGAAGATTTGAAGATTGCCTTTGTTATTTCCAGAATTCTCAAGAACATCTTCATAACTTCATCCTTAGCCCAGATCCTCAAGCGAAAACACTTTAGTTTTCTTGTGCTCTCAATCTCAAAGATCTAAAAAGCCTTGAAACTAAAATCACACACGCACCTCTTTAAGTTTGATCACTTAGATCTTTCTTTTAGAGATACACCGGTTATTGTCTAGGATTTGTTCTTTCATAGAATATTAGATCTTGAGTTAGTGTATAAGCTCAAATGATTGTAATTTGTAACACTCTCTCATTATATAAGATCTCCATTAGAAATCCAAGACTAACCATCTTAGTAGAGGACGTAGATCATTTTCCCGATCGAACCTCTCCAAATAGCGCGTACTTATTATCTTGCTATTTCCTTTCAAGTCATATCATATCTAACTATTTGATTGTTTATTCATTGTAGATTGATTGATTGAACTGTGTTGTGTTTTTTATATCATTTACCTTAGTTTCTTATTTCACCCACTTTGAGCCAAAATACTTAGAGTGTGTGTGCGCCCCCTTTATCATACTTTGCGCCTATTTACATTATTAAATTCCACTGTGCATTTCACTCACTCACTTAGGCGCATATCATAACACTTATTTGATAAAGTGCGCATTTGCAATTGAGTTTATCAAGGGTACGAAAAGAATTTTAAAACAGCTATTCACCCCCCCTCTAGCTATTTTTCATACCCTTGTTGCCCTTTGAGACCAACATTTTCTTTTATTCCATTTAAATATTTCACCGTCCCAAAAGTATAAGTATAATTTTCTAATATACTAATATACTCATTTAGGGATACTTTCACTCATTTCCCCGTACCACAAATAATGGTACAATTTTTCTAATAACATTTAAATCAAGTTAATATTTTACCGTCTCACAAGTATAAGTATAATTTTCTAATATACTTGTATAAACATTTAATAAAGTTAATATTTCACCGTCTCACGAATAGGAGTATAAATTTCTAATATACTTGCAAACCCATTTAGCATTTAGGATCATGTTCTCTGTACCTAGTATAGAAATACTCCCTTCGTCTCAATTTTACAAGTATCACAAAACTCATTCAAAACACGAAATTAACAAGCACAAGTACCAAGAATAACATATAGGCATGTTATTACAAGCAAGGGGAGTTAGTGACTTACCTAGTCCGAAATCAAATTCACCCAAACTAATTTTTGTTCGGCAGGAAATACTCTACTCACCGCCCTGATCATTTATGCGAAGTCGGATTTTCGAACAAAGGCATAATTAAGCGAGAGGAGTCGAGAATAGGGTAAACCCTAACTTTTCTTTTATGAAACAGAGAGAATGTACGAGAACAAATTGGGGATACTGATCTCAGGAGAAGCAAACCAAAGGTTTATCCTTATAAACTTTCAAGAATTGCACCTAGGCCCTCCAAGTTTCACTTTTGACAAAAAGGCCCTTAAAGTTTCAATTTAAGCATTTTAGCCCCTAAACTTTATTTTTCACAAATGACCCTAATGTTCCACTTTTAACACTTAGGACTTAAACTTGCTCAATTAGGTAAATAATTAACTCAATTAAAATAGCATATAAATATGCAAGGCAAGAATTTAACAGGAATTAGGACGGGCGTTACATCCTCCCCTCCTTAAAGAAATTTCGTCCTCGAATTTTACTAATCGAAATTATAACACATATAAATAACAAATAGAACTCAAGAATAGCAAGAATATGGTATACCACACCATTTTATCAATTACCTGCGAGTATTATTCTCACATAACCTTCTCGATACCGTGACTTTCCCATGAAACTTTCACAAGAAGTATTCGTGCTCAAGACAAGAATCAGTATCCATACAAGCAATTACCCATATACCAAGTAATTCGTGTGATGGAATTTCCACTAAATAGCAAGCTCATACAATAGCCACAAGGAAATCCACTTCACATGCCCGCAACATATGATCAAGAAGCAACCTCCGTTAAATATCCAGAGTGCTCAGAAAAATTATCATAATCAAGATGTAAAACAAGGTGTAGAACAAGATGTAGAACAAGAATCCCTGTCATATATTATATCCACAAGTATCCCAAGTAATCAAGATGTATCGATCATAACATCACAACACATAAAGTCAAGCAGATTTGATTAATCAATCCACTATAACCAATATCGTCGGGACTTATCTAATAAATGATAATCCTTCCACGAAATCCATCGCAATATATTCATATATTCACAAATCTCGAAGGATTATAACAATCAAACGATCTCTGATATTCTGCTTTCAAATAATCGCAATTCAAGGATTTAGTTGAATACTCAAAAATTTTCTCCCATTCAGTACCATCAATCATGAAATACAAGTCTTTATGTTCAATAAATCCGCTAATACAATAGCCCTAGGATCACAATCAGTTTCAAGTCATGAGTAGAATTATTCTATTCATAAAAATTCAATCTCCTTGAAGCATATAAAAGTACGTTACCATTTTGAATTAACACACGTTTTATCTCTTGTTCGAGCTTCACTATGCATAATGAATTTATCATGTCCACTATATTGGTAAATCTTGACACATACACGAGAAAATAGTAACGCTGGTCATATCCTCAAAATAACCATCATACTAGTCGAATCCACTAGGCAAGGTCAAATACTGAAGTTGTGGTCATCCATCATTTCAATATTTAAAAATTGGCTTCACGTTTATCAATCCATCAGAAAATGTAGCTTTCTGTCTCAAATAGTTAATGATAGAGATACCTTCGAAATTCATTAATGAATCTCTAACAAGATCAAGAAAATCTCAAGAATAATCGTACCTCGGTTATTTCCACTTGTACAGGTCAATAAAGATACTTACTTCAGGCATCCACTTCAAGGTAATAGATCCTCGATCTCTTGCTAGCTTTTGGAAACAATTGTTTCTCTCAAGAAATTTCAATACAATTAATTCTCAGTCTGCGACTTTATACACCAGTAGGTCATTAATCAATTCATCGCAAAGAAATCAAATTATGGTTTGAAGATATCATTCATCAAATCCATCAATACTGCTAGATCATATATCAATCGAAATAGCATAATCACGAATTCATAACGAGCATACCTGATATGAGAAGATGTCTTCAGTATATCCTCATAGTTAACTTTCCAACTAATGGTAGCCACTTATCAATCAAACACTGAATAGACCACTGATTAAATTCAGGGATCAAATAATTCATCCATACAGGATAACAAGTACTGGTTCATTATAGTCACCTGGTTGAATTCTCTGTATTCAATATGAAATCGCAAAGTACCATATCTCTTCATGCCAATCAATACAAATGCACCCCACGCAGATATACTAAGCTGGGTGAATCCTCTATCAAGAAATTCCTCAAGTTGAACCTTCAACTCTTTTAACTCAACCGATGTCATGAACATTGATTTAGATATCAGCACTATATTTGTACCGTAGCAACTCAAGATAACTGAAGGTTTTCATCATGTATCATGTACTACTCAGTAGAAATTATATCTGAGATCTCACAAAGAATAATGTATCCATTCTTCAATTTTGGTGTAGACATTCTTCCGTCAACCACATATGCTCAATATTCAGCACAACCTTGATAACCATTTCCGAGCTTTCAATGCAGAACATGAATGTCATACATAATTATATCATGCTCATATAAATAGTCGAGCATACCAGCATAGAAATATTCATCATCTATTGTGGCAAACAAGAATGGCCAAACACATAAAAAGCCAAGCCATAACACGTATCACATCAATGTCCCAAATAGGTAACATGACCAAGTTAACATATAACGTATAGGGTGTTATCACCCACACTTCTATCAAGCTCTTATAAATAACGATATCAAGCATGTAGTCTCTTACTAGAGAATACACTTTCACATAAATCAAGAAATGAGGACAAGCATGCATATATAGCACGAAACAATGTCCACTGAACAGGATAGATACGCCTAAGTCTTTAAAGACTCGCGCTCTCGATTCTCAAACCATCTAGTGGGGAACACTATCAACACTATCAACACCAGTTCTATGCCTGGTATAACAACAAGTAACGAAGCACTCGACGTCAAAAACACACCCAAGACTAACCCAACCTAGGCCATAGACCCTATCCAGGCTTAGAGCTAAACCATAGCTCTGATACAAAAACTGACACGCCCCCAAGTCCCGGGATTCCCTAATAGAACCTTGAACCTGGTGCGCGTGACTAACAAGAAACAAGAAACTGAATGACATCTGCTTAACTCAAACTGACATCATATATATACTCAAGAGGAACGAGCTAAGATAGCTCACAACGAGTTCTATACCAAGAAATTTAAACCAAATGGTTGTACACAGCGGAAAACATGCCTAGCACAAACGCTGGCATTACAAGAACTATACAAGTCTACCCAAGATACTGAGTCTAAACAACTGATACAAAATCGTCCTCACCAAAACTGGAAAGAATAACAATCCCCAACAAAAACAACCTGCCAAGTAGGCCCCTGCTAAGTCGAGCCTCATAAGGTATTACCACTTGCTTTCTTGGAGGGGGAGAAACAAATAAACAAGGAACGAGGTGAGATAAATCTCAGTAACTTACTAGATACAAGTACATAGCATGTTATCATGTAATCATGCAAATAAAGAAGATTATCAAGTAATCATGCTCAAGATGTCATCAAGTAACAAGTATATGAGAGGCTAATCCAACTCATCAAGTAGCTAACACATAAGGCTAAACTAACACGTTACAAAGGATATTCCAACCTTATTCCTCCCAAGTAAACCATTGTTGTCGTTGCTTATTGCAGTTGACAAATCACGATCAATCAAGTTGCTGCTGTGCAGTACACAAGAGGACCCGGTAACCAGTGTCACTAACAAGAACAACATTCACGAGGTGTTCACGAGTTTAGCATTCACTTTTATCAGGCGTATTGCTCTAATAAAGGAAGCTATGCCCTTACTATGGCCTGTAGTAAGGGGTCAAGCGCAGATACATAGGCACCCGATTATCACTTTGGCCCCAGCCTCATGATAAGCGTGAACCTATACATCTCCGAGCAAGCAAGGTGACCAGCTGGACTTACACAAGAATGCACAAGTAGGTGTTTACTGGAACTACAAGAGTATAGAACTAAGTCCAAAAGTAGTGGACTAGCTCTTCAGGAACCATGTAATCATGTGCTCACCAAATATAAGTACACGTATGCTATATTTGCAAATACAAATAAGTATAACAATGGCACATAATGTGTCCACGTAACACAATCAAGCCAAATTAGAGTCTATTAATAACAAACCCCAATTATCTTAACTCTCCATGCTCAATCTTCACTCTCCATACTCCATTCTCCATACTCCATTCTCCATAATCAACAACCCAATTATCTTAAACTTCGTAGTTTTAGGTGTCTTTGCTATCCGTGGCTCCGTCCGTACGCATCTCACAAACTCGACTCTCTGTCCACTCCATGTGTGTTTGTTGGGTACTCCGCCACTCAGAGTGCCTATTATTGTCTCGACCCCAAAACCAATCACATCTATACTTCTCGCCATGTAATGTTTGTTGAAACGAAGTTCCCTTTTGCCTCAAGCCCCTACCGACCACTCCACTGTTGATCAACGGTGCACCATCTCACTACCATTATGTAGATACCCCGGGGCCGGAGGCCACGGCCTTAGGCTTGAGCGTGTGGGCTACCCTAGGATGTCTAATTGTGTTTTAGAGTCGCCACCCACGTTTTTAGAGGAACGTAAGAAAACCTATTGTTTGTGAGCCTAAGTTTGATTTACGAAAACAGAGATTATTTGGGATGAGGGGTTCGGGGGTTAGGTTACGAAATGGGAAGTACTTAAACACCCATTTCGCCCGAGCAACGTCGGTCTTGTTTGTTCATAATTCACTTTTAAAGATAAATGTGTTCTTCCTATTAAAATGATGATAAAAAGGGGTTTTTAGAGTTAAAATGTAGGGAGATGACTCCTAGGCCAATTCAATGTAATGAAAGGACCGTTGGTGTCATGTCCCAAATGGTTTTGGGTGATTGCACATGTGATTGAAGAAGAAGAAGAAGAAGAAGAAGAAGAAAAAGAAGAAGAAGAAGAGGAGGAGAAATGTTTAAGACATTTACCTATAATATCCTTCCAAAAAGAACCTCTTGTAAAGCCTTGAAGAAGAGGTTGAATCCTTAGTTGAAGAAATCCCAAGAAAAGGTCTAGGAGAGAAGTGAGTAAAAGGTCTAAAAGTAATGATTTTTCAAGGTCCTCCTCCAATGATGGATTGGAGGGGTTTTTATAGTTGAACAATGACTGTTTTTGGAGCCAAACGGAGTCTCCAAGAATCTTTCCTGGGAAAAATCATGTATAATGAGCAAGGGAGAGATTTTGGGCAGAATCTGTAACTGACACGCCCCAGAAGCGTGCGCATCCCACCTAGGCAGCGGAAGGCGCGCGCGTCTGGCCTCAAGGGGCGGAGGCGCGGGACTCTGAGAAGCAATTTTTGACAGAATGGACTAGAAAGTTAGAACTGTTATTCAGTTTAGTCCGGGACTTAACGGAGTCCGTCTGGAACTCAACCAAAGTAATAGAAACTAACAAAAAACACTTAGAAGAAGGAGAAACACAAAACCAAGTGTGCAATCGGGGTGAGCGGTCCAAGGCGGGGTGTCTACAGAGCCCCTCGGCGGTGTGGATTGCGAAGCAAACGCGCCGACGAAAGACAGACATCTTCCTAGGACATCACCAAGAAAAGGAAAAGACTCGATAAAAGTAGGAATTTGAAATTGCGGAGGATAGAGGTGCGCTCCCTGTGTGAGCGGCTTTGAGAGATAAGGGTGCGCTCCCTGTGTGAGCGGCTTTGCCAATAGCGGGATCCGTTTGCTGAGAGCGGGATCTGTTTGCTGGAAGCGGGACCTGTTTGCTGATAGCGAGATCCGTTTGCTGGAAGCGGATCTGTTTGATAGAAGCGGGACCTGTTTGCTGATAGCGAGATCCGTTTGCTGGAATGCGGGACCCGGAGGACCGTTTACTGAAGTGCGGGACCCAGAGGACCGTCTGCTGAAGTGCGGGACCCGAAGGACCGTTTTGCTGAAGTGCGGGACCCGAAGGACTGTCTGCTGAAGTGCGGGACCCCGGAGGACCGTTTTGCTGAAGTGCGGGACCCGGAGGACCGTTTGCTTTGAATGGATGTAGATCTCGTTTGATGAGGAAGCAGTGGTTCTGTGGCTCATCCCGGACCAAATTGTTGTCGTGAGTCGTACTTTGACTGTTTGACTTTGACTTTTGACGGGGTGCGGGCACAGTTGACTGCGGAGTGCTTTGTGCTGGGGATGAATTGTAAAAAAAACTGATCTTTGAGGAAATAAAGACACCCTACTTTGAATGGGAGTTTCTATCCTATTTCAGTTTTTAGACATGCCTTAAGGGCGGACCAAATTAATGTGTGCCCAGCTGAGTGTTTGCTGTCGTCATTTGAGCTTCCCTTGTTGCTGGGATTGATCTTTTCTGTAGGTTGAAGGCGTTTGAATGCGCCTGGGCTTCTTTCTTGAGGATAAAACCAAATGTATTTAGAGTGATGATCAACAAAAATAATGTAGTACTTAAAACCATCATGAGACAAAGTGGAGATGTCCCAAACATCACTATATAACACATCAAGAGGTCCAAAAGAATGAATAGTATTATTGAGAAAGGTAATTTATGATTCTTGTTGGCAATCGCAAGAATTGCAATGAAAACTACTAGACGTAGGATACCTAACTGACAACTTTTACTAATATGACGCAAAATAGAGTAGGACGATGACCCAAACGAACTGGAGGGTGGAAAAGACTGAAGCCATAGTGAACAGCGGAACGGGTAGGATGCCATTCATAAGACGCCGATTTAGGTCGACCTTAGAGGAGGATTGCCCCAGTTTTGATTGTCCTTCACAACAAATGAATCAGATAAGAAGGTGATAGAGGCATTATTATCATGACATAATTTGGAGATGGAAATAATATTACGGGATAATTGGGGAACATGCACAAACATGATTAAGACGAAAAGAAGAACCAGGAGTAAGGAGAGAGGTGGAACCCAATGTTGGAGATTTGTAGGCCAGAACCATCACCAATAAACAGTTCATCAGTTCCATCATATGGGCAATGGAGAGAAAGGTTGTTGAGGTCATTAGTGGCATGATGAGTGGCACCACTAT